>JAGFVP010000169.1:0-66183 GCA_021031095.1 Bathelium albidoporum
GGAGTGAGGGTGGAGAAGGGGAGGGAGGACAGCTTAGGCCTGGGGTGGAGCTGGGGGCTTGATGCTGTATGATAGAAATAGAGGTTCATGAAGACATTAGGGTATCAAGCATTCTTTTCTTTATCTACAGATTTAGGAATCTGTATCTTGTTCCCCCCAAGCTTTGGCTTCCTTTTCGCAAAAATTGATATAAATGCAGAAGTGAGGAAAGTTCCTTAGGGAAGCACTGACGGTGCGCCATTTGAACAGCGAGTCAGCAGCAGGTCTAACAGTAAACCAAGCAGATAGTGATAGATCTGGGGCGCAGCCAAAAATTTGAGCTAGGCGAACGAGACATCTCACCGAAGGTCTCATAAATAGTATGCATGAACATATGAATCGCAAATTTTACGTTTTCTTACTTATTTAAAAGCATCCCTTTTATCAATTTCCTTGAAGCTCGGGTGGCCTGATCCCGTTATTGCTAAGAAAAGAGCATCCGAAGCCGTTCAAAACTGATGAATTTCTAAGTAAACAAATGCCCAAACATTCGCGGAGGCAACGTTTTTAGCCAAGGAAAAGCAAAAGCCAAACTATACCATATTATGGCAACACATACCCCCAAGACAACGAGTACTGGAGACGGGGTTCTTGGAGTTCCCTGTATCACGATCTCTGAAGCGCGTGCAGGCGTAATTTCTGCAGGTAGACTGTGACAGGGTCCTGTCTCCTGAAGCAACCGGCGAATGTATTTCTCAATTTTCTCTCTTTCACCAAATAAAACTGCGGCATCAATTCCATCAGCCAGATCTGGATTGTACTGATTCTGCCCGGAACCCCAGCGATTTCTCCGCTTCCAAAGTTCTTGCAGAGGGTTGCATCCTTCACCAGAGCATATGTCATATGGTCTTGATTCTGGTGGGGAATGCCACTTATACGATTCCGAGAACCACATTTCGGGTCTTCTGTCGGTGAAATTGGCATAAAGGCCAGAAAGACTCTTGACTGTGGAGATGAAGAGGTGCTGCTGCTGAGGTACCGATTTCCAAATACTGCAGGTACCTGCATGGGATCTATCAGGAGTGATGAGCTGGTCTATATCTTTGGCAAATATCATCGGTATATTCACCTCTTTCGCAAGCAGGAACCATGTCGCTGTCTTACGAAGCCAAGGTGGGGGTATTTCCCGAACGCTAAACAGACATTTGGCATCTTTCAGGTCAATAAAATCCCATCCTCGAATGCCCGTTCGACTAAGAGGTGACCCGTATTTGGATTCAAGAGAAAGGGTCTTGCGGAGGTCTTCAATGACTTGGATATAGGAAAGGATAACATCTTTGAATGTTTTTGGTTCGTCGGTGCCAGTGCTTTTGGGGAATAAAGTCGTGCCCCCGTTCTGAGAAATTGCAAGCAGTGCAGCCTCACCGCTGTCAGCTCTTGGTTCTGCCAAACGAATTGATGCTGTCCCCGGCAAAGGTGCAATATGCAGAAGGTGCGAAACGGCACGGTGGAAGATTACGCTGAGCTCGGATACCACCAGCTTGTTTCGGACCCCGGGTCGTGAAGCAAGATCAATGCATCTTTAGAACGTTTAAGTTTTTGATCGTAGGCCAATTTTCTGCCTTCAAATTGCTCCTTCTGTGTTTTTGCTACCGTGAGCTTTGTAGTAATGCCGATTCCCAGAGCTTTGAAGGGTACAGGTAATCCCATAGTGATGCTGACTGGAATATCACGATCCATGAAGGATTTGCGACGTTCAACGGGAACTCCTGATGCAGCGAATTTAAAGACGCCAGTTCCAAGCTCTACTTGTGCACGGGTCCAACAACCAAGGTAGTGGCGGGTAGACTCAAGTTCTTCAGGGTTCGTAATACGATACCAATCATTCTCCGATGATATCTCATTCACAAGTTGTTCGGGGTGTCCGGCATGCCACTGAATACCGTCAACGAGTTTTTTTCTGGGGATTATCATCAGTGGATCATTGTATATGATTAGACCCTGCTCGAACTCTATCGGTCTTTGATCACCTGCAGCCATTGCCATTAGAGAGAAGGGAAGCTCAAGACCGACGCCCAACGAACGATTTGCGACGGGAAATCCCCAAGCAAGGACCGAGCGATCAAACAGGGCGATCCAGCACTCTGCTTGATTGGAGCCTTGTTTTTGATCATATTGCAAAGGAAGAAGCCCAAGTTTGCCTTGAAAGCAGCGATGATCTGTCTTCTCGATGTGGAGGTCAAAGTATGAAACTCCAAGATGCTGTTCAGTCGATTTTCTGAAACTGGTTGATAGCCAGGCAAACTGTTCAATCGTCTCAATCACTTTATCTTGACGTCCTCGAACATCAAGGACCAGTAATCTCGAAGCAGCGTTTGATAAAGAGTCGAGACGTTCTTGATCATTAAGATTATCTTTTTGGTACTGAGTATAGTCTCGTACTGAGATCTCATCATCCGGTATGGTCAGCTGTACACTATGGTCATGAGAAATTTGAATGTCTGAGAATATTGGTAAGCGATTTCCAGAAGTTGAAGAATTTACTTACTGCAGATACCATACTTCAACACATCTTTAACTGCTGACAGCATCTCAATCCCAGTCTCTGTCCATGTTTGAGCCATATAAGATTCACAGGATAACGCTTGCGCCTTGTCAAGCTTACCACTGAGGGTATAGACATCCCCCAAATTGTCCATTGGGTCGAATTCACTATGGAGATAATCGGGCAGCTCCCACTCAACGATAAGTGTGACAGAGACATGTCCACGGACGCCATCAACTGCCCTTTCCACAGTTTTTTCAATATAGCTTCGAGCAGTTGGATGAAGGAAGTTCCGCATATCCAGCTGAAGCTCAGTGAATGACCCATTGTGAGAAGTGTCAAACGCAGAAGCTGGTCCTAGGAAATCGTTCAAGCGAGATAGTTCTTGCGATTCGAGAGGAGTGGCTTTCATGTCAACTGAATCAACATCCTGGATCAAGTCCTCCATAGAACGCTCATTACTCGGGGGTTCTGCGCTTGCAAGTTCGGTCTCTTTGGGACTCAAGATGGGCTGCATTGACTTGCTCACAATATCCAAGGCAAAGTTGGAGATCTGTGTTTTGACATATGAGTACACAACCCGTTTGATCTCGCTAAACGCAAGTGTATTAGGAAGCAGAGGGCTGAGGACACAAGTGGTGAAGTGCAAGTATTGATCTGAATCGAGCTATTTAAGAAGAAGAAGTGAAGGTGTGGAGGAAGAGCGGCGTAAATAGTGGGCGTAACAAAGAGACTCACAAACTTAGCCAGAATTTTCATAACAAAGCACGGAATATGGTGATACAAGCTATGTCACTTGTTTCCTTTGATACATTCCTTAACAGCTGGATCCCTGTCAATTATTCAGCTGGTTGTTTCTTGTGTTACGTTTCACAGCAGCTGAAGCCCCTTATCTGTACCACACTGCTTACTCAGGTGATATCACATTTCAGCTGCCTAAGAACCTTAATAAGTTTTTATAGAGGTTCGATCTACTGTTTGCTTCCCGTTCTTCAGTTCAACTTAGCTAGTATAATTTACTGCTTCGTTTGCGCTCCATCGTTTCATGTTCGTGTCAACCTTTGTTGAGCTTGCAGAGTATTCCAAGATCCTATGAGCGTATCGCTCCAAAGTCGCTCTAAAGTTTCTCATAGCCCTCGCTGGTCCCACTCGAACTATTGCTTCGTGAAGATTGAGAGTCATCGTCTTGTCTTGTAGAATAGAAGTTGATATCATTTCCGCAATAAGCTTTGGGCTGACTTCACGCTGGATAGGCTTTTCAAGCGAAGGCTCCAACACATCTTCACCCTTTGAGTCGACTTCGATATTCTCCCGCTCAAGAAGCAGCCGAGTGATTTGGTGGCCTTGATCTGTTGCATATTTCAGTGGTGTTTGGCCGGTTGTGTCTTGTGAGGTGGTTGCGACATCATTCTGTTCCAGAAGCAACTGAACAACTGCCTCGTGGCCTTTAGATGCTGCATAGCTTAGTGGTGTTCGATCAAATCGATCCTTCCGGTCGACTTCGACATCAGTGCGCTCAAGCAGCAGTCGAGTAATTTCTTGACGGCCTTGGTCCGCTGCATAATTCAATGGTGTTCGGCCGTCTTCGTCTTGTGAATTGGTATCGACATCACCCCGCTCAAGAAGCAATCGAGCAATTACATTGTGGCCTCTAATCGCTGCGTGATGTAGTGGCGTTAGACCTTTGTAATCTTTCGAGTAGGCATGAA
Organism: Bathelium albidoporum; assembly: GCA_021031095.1. Lineage (NCBI taxonomy): Eukaryota > Fungi > Ascomycota > Dothideomycetes > Trypetheliales > Trypetheliaceae > Bathelium > Bathelium albidoporum. Next base: position 4,234 of record JAGFVP010000169.1, read on the forward strand.
CGTCGTCCTCATTCAGAAGAAGCCGAATCACTGCCTCATGGCCTCCAGGTACTGTATAACTCAGAACGGTCATCCCATCTTCGTCCTTCCAATCGAGATTCATGTCGCTACCATCAAGCATTAATCCAACATTGGCTTCAAGCTCTTGATTTGATGCATCGTGGAGCGTCGCTCCACTATTTGAATCCTCTGAGTCGCTGCCAGGCTTGCTTCTTTCACGACCAACTATCAAAACGGCCTTGGTCAATGAGCGTAGTCCATATGCTGCTGCAAGGTGCAGCACGTTCAGTGGGTTTAGCCAGCTTTTGCCAAGCTCTGTGGCTTCGTTCTTTGACACAGCCTCATTGGCACTGTAAACCAAGTCCTTGTTGCAAAGGAAATCCAGTACGAGATTTGCAACGCTGCTTTCTACATGTCGTACATGCTCGCATCAATAATGTGCTGAGTAGTCAAAAAATGGATTTTCATCAAGCCTCAATTTGAAGTCTTCGTGATCGTCGCAGCGGCCGCTTCGGAATGTGTCAAAGGACAGGTATGTTAGGCAGGTTACCGCAATATCTTTTTGTACCTCAAAGCTCCGCAACCAATCAGAGCGCTTAAAAAATTGTTTCATCGTGTGATGGGCAAAATTGACTTTGTTATCCTTAACTGCAATAAATTCACCACAGACAGAGATGAGATCGTTTATATCGTAAACATCATCCTTGCCCAGAGCTTTGTCGCCAGGCTTGACAGCAAATGCAGTCCGTAGTTCCTCTGGCGTCAATGGCCTTTGTACATGAGCTATCCAGGATATTGTCCGCTTGGCAAGCGAATAATGTTCAGGTAGCTGTCTCTCAACCTGACTGACAGCAAGACCACAAGCCTTATCGATTACTTCACTCCCCCTCGATAGTTGCTGAAGCACTCTCCGCTTGGTCCATTTGTCAGGAAGCGAGTTCATATACAGACTCACAAGCAGGAACGCAATGATTCTCTCAAAATTATGCCTTTATGTAAAACGAAGAATACTTACATCCCATCAGCAGCTTCGACTATCCTGCTATGGATCTCTTTCTGGATCTCCTCGTCGTGCTGAAGGCCAACAGGCAGACGAGGCATCTGACTTGCCACATAGAGCGTTACGTCCTCTCGGCTAGCACGAATTTCGAGAGTAAGGCCCGAGTTGAATTTTTGAGTTGTTGCAGGGATTGAGCGCGAAGTATACATGGTCCGCACGTCTGCTTCGGTTCTGGTCTGAAGGTCACGTAGTTTGTCGACGAGTAGAATTCCTCCGCCCTCAATGTTGGTGATTTCGTCCAAGGCATCCACTACCATGTACACCGTACGATAATGCGAGCAGCTGCTCCCAAGAGCCCCGAGTATCTCCTCAAGAGACGGCCATGTTTTCTGATCTGAATTTCTATGGTAGAGGTCCACCACGAGAAGGGAGAGCCCCGGCCGATCCTGTATCAATTGCTTGAAGAGAGCAGCAAGCAGACTTGTCGTGCTCTGACCCGCCGAGTTGCGATAGTTACCGAATAAATAGGCGATTCCAATATTCTATCCTTGCCTCGTCATGTACAAGTGATCAATAACGAGCGCTGCCATTACCGTCTTGCCAGCTCCGGGTAGGCCAGGACAGAACAATATCTGATCGGGTCCATATAACCATTGCTGAAATTGAGCGCTCTGGAGAAACCACTCTCCGGTACCTTCTTGTCTTATAGTAACAAGATTATTCTGTACGGCACGGTAGTCGGTCGACGACAGCCATTCCAAGATGATACGGCGCTGTTACAGCTCTTGAGCATCTTTTTGACGGTTTTGTGAAACTTGAAGGAGGTCTTGCAGTGAAGGAGTAGCCGTCTTTGTTTTTTTTGTTTGGGATAGAGGACCTAATGGCGTGAGTGTACAGTCTTTTGTCTACTAGTGGATCACTTACAAAGACGTGACTATCGAGCCCAGATGCTTTTTCAGCCGCGATATAGTACTCAAGATGTCGGTGAATACATCCTTTTGCAGCACCCACTGTGCGTCGGACTGCGGCTTCGCGCACAGCTGTTCCAGTTGCTCTTTGTATGGTGCAAAGGTGCCATCTACGGCGAAGAGAAACCGAGGAGTCTCCAAATCGTCACTTCGTAGATTTTCGAGGATCATCCTATACTGTAGCATTCGATGAGAGAGACTCGATGCCTCTATCACGAACTCTTGACATTCTTTTGGCGCATCTTTTGTATATTTCAGGTATCCCAGCGCTTGAATAGTTCGCTGTGAAATGGCGAACATGCCGAAACGATCACTGAGCGAATCCATTCCCCAAGCACACTAACGATGTAAAACGGCCAAGAACTTGTAGGGTGAGAATTTGAATGCGGGTAAGTGAGGGGATGAGCTGTCGCTGTTCAGCAATAGTAGGGGCAGCCCTGGCAAGGCAGCCTTGCGCGTTTGTTTGCTTATTGCAGACTCGTTGGCTTAGACTCTATACGACGCAAAAAAAAAGAACTCGCTGGCGTTACTTTCCAATACAGCAGCGCTCTACTTTTAGCTCTTTACCGTCCTAAAAAATGAGTATATAGAATAAAAAGAAAAATCAGACTAGAGTACATCTATTGCAGAGAGCACATGCAGCAGCGCGTGCTGCATATCCTCGCCAGGAATATAGTCACGACACCGAAGTTCCGAAGATTGCCCGCCATTCTCACCTAGCTTTATTCACAGTTTTTAGGCGCAGTGGCCCTGATGCGGAATCGTTGCTGTTAGTTTCGGAGGTTAGTGCTTCGGAATCGAGGGTCTCCACCATGGAAAGCAGCTTGGGATTGCTAGGAACCTATCAAGCGTATATAATCTGCTTCTCACAACTCGGGCCCAGATAATTCATCTTCTTTCGATTTCCTCCATTTTGGACTCCATATCAGGTTGAAATAAGCTAGCTTTCCTCTTCGAAGATCTCTCAACTTGAACGTCTTATCACTTTGCCGCTCATGACTGTCCATGGAAGATGTTACGGGAAGAATGAGTATAGGTCGAGTCACGTAATGGCCCACCTACTTCAACCGCCGCTCTTCTTCCACTTCCTCTTTCCTTAAATAGCTCAACAATTCAGTCCATTTGCAACTCACGCTTGTGTCTTTTGCTCGTCTACTTCCTAATAGAAGACGTTCTTCTTTTCCACAACGCGCAAATACCTGATTGACTGCCTCGTTGGATTGGATGACGGAGTGATGTGTCAATAGTGCCACATCGGAGCTTGTACCCTCTCGTGTACTTTTTGGCGTCTAAGCAATCGGATCGCTAATGTTCCGCCTGCTGGAAACCCGAACACGTGTCTGGTCCAACTTCCGCAAAATCGATTGGTTCCGCCGACATGCGGGGTACGTCGACATTTGCATTTATTGGAAGAAATGTGCTATGGAATGATTTGTGTGAAGCCAACTGTGGTGAGCGCCTTCCAACACAATGCACCTGAGCCAGGAACAAGACCGTTAACGTTTCAACATGCATACACCGACACAGCTAATTTTGCAATCATTTTGCGTTCAAGAATAGTCAAGGATGGCCCAAAGATAACTGCAAGTCCAACAGTCCATCGTTCCGATGCACTTCTTGGGTTGTTCACGCAGTGTGGGGAGGTCGTTCGGAATCGGAACAGTGTTGAGAACTAGGCATATTTCAAGCAGGTGTTTCTGCTTGAAGCGTTGACGATCTCAGGCGTACGGTTTTCACAAAGTTTTCCTGGGAATAAACAGCGGTCTCCCCTCGTTCCCTTCCAAGATCTGATACTTGACCCGAGCCTGGTCTTCCTCGTGCTGCAGCCCCTCGAACGCACCTCGATTTGTGTGCTCGAGCGCAGCGACCAACAGTTCAAGCTCCGAGGAATCTTTCTTCTTCCGGAAAATGACAGCTAGGAGAAGTCGCAAAAGCACCATCAGAACTCCCAGAATGCTGACGACGACGCCGAGAATGGCGGTTCGTGAGTTGAGTCCATACGCCCACACACGGACAGATATGGAAAAGTTGAAGATGGGCTGAGCTGCAGAAGCAGTGAAGCTTTTTGAGTTAGCCCCCGTAATGTTGGTATAATCGTAGTCAATCATGGACAAAGCTTGAAGCATGGTTAAAAAATGCAAAGTCGTGAATTCGAGCTGGTCCTCGTAGTTGGGAAAGTTAAGGAGCTCAGAGCTGTTCAGGCTGGGGAGATCTAGATCTGTCCAGCTTTGGATGGTCCGTTGTAGGTTGTTCACCATAGATCGATTGGAACTGACTGAGGAATTGGGATTGACCGACCAGGCAGCCAGGATCCAGGCTGGGTCAACCACGATATTAGGGCTAGTCTCAACATCATCAGGAAACCCGCCTAACAAGACAGTGTTTTGAGGGTTGCTGACAAGGCCAGTGTCGAGGGAATAGGTAGTAAAATTCAAAATTGACATGGCATCGCACCAGACACGATAAGGCGAACCAATGACTTCCGTCGGGTTCAGAAAATATTCGGTATTGAGAACGTTGCTTGAGGAGTTCCGCAAGAATTCGGGCATCTCGGTTGAGAAAATCTTATCCCAATCACACGAGGGTGCCGACTTGCCCCGAAGCGCCATACTATCGCTGTAACACGCAGCCATGCCTGAGCCAAAATCGGTGGTCTTGTTAAAATAGACTGCTTTATCCGAAAAGTACACGCTGACAAACGTTGTACCAACGGAGAAGGGGTCACCACTGAGGTTGCCGGAGGCGGGATCGAGGGAGAATTCGTAGAACTTGTTTGTGTCACTCCAACCTTCATGGGCTCTGAAACACTTGGTATAAACCGAGAGGTTGCCGTTGTTGTCGGAAGTTATACGGCCATCGAGGCAACGCACCGTTTGATCTGCAGAGGGGCTGATGTCGGCGATTTCAAATAAATTGCCTGCGCCGCAATCGCTGATCCCGGAAATTGCAAGACTAGGCCCTTGCCTTTGAAGTAATGTCGATAGAGATCTATTCAGAGCTGGCATATTTTCGTAAGGGAAAGAATCATTAGCTCCCATTATGGTATTTCCGTACTGATAGTAGTCTGTAGAGATATTGCGCAACACTTGTCTGTTCGGGGTCCAAAGCGTTGTGGCTGAGAGACTGACGTTGAAGGTGAATGTAACAGCGTCTTCTTGGATCAGGGGAATCTGTATAAATCCAGGAGCGATGATATCCTGCCAACTGGAATCGACGAACGAAGCGATGCTATCGAGATTTGGCGCGTAGTCTGGAGCAGTACAGGCATATTGAAACGTTGACAGGTTTGCCGAAGTGCAAGTTTCAGGGAAAACCTCATCACCACTCGGAGGTTGGCTGGAAGAAATGGCATGGAATTGCTGCTCGGGCAGATGGGAGATTTGGACATACTGAAGAACAGGAATTACCAGAGCGGCGGTCGACGGGCCCATGAGATTCGTCAGAATGGTTAGAAAGACAGCAAGAACCACGAAGAGCTGAAATGGTAGTGTTGAGATGCGCCGCGGTCCTGTTCCTGGTTCTCGTGCCGAGGTGTAAAGGAGAGGGTTTGCTATGTTCCTGAGGTCGGTAAATTGCAGATGCATCAGCAAGAAGCCAAGAGGAAGGCCGCGAGAGCTTCTGGCTAATATCATGATCACGTCAAATACCAGACTGGTGGCAATGAAAGTGAACCAGACCTCAATCGCTTTGGCCACGAATTGGAGCGCACCGAGCAAGTTGTGATCTCGCTTGTCCAACTCATTTTGGGACGAGACGCCATTCGGCAGAATATCGCTCGCATTCTCGAAACAATGTCCGAAAGGACACCATGCGCTGGAGCCGATAATATAGTTCTCGAAGTTTAGCACGAGCAAAGCGATGATCGGGGCGCACCATAGCAAGCTGAGAATGTGTGAGGTTAGGTACCATGTCCAAGATGTTTGGATGTAGCGGAGAGCGCTGGCAAGCTGAGTCGACGTCCGGCGTAAAAGAGCCGGACGATCGTTAAAATTATCTGGCGCATAGTTCTCTTGGGGTAACAGACCGGCCGTGGCGGATGCGGGTAAAGCGTGGTTCTCCTTGGCACGATCCAGACTGGTCAGCGATACATAGTCTGCGTTCATATTGGGCTTTTTTGGATGAATGAATTTCCGTCCTGTCTGCTAATGCTGTTCTTGCAAATAAGAATCGCTCACGGAACGGATTTGAGCAACAGGCACCTCTGTCGTATGTGTCCTTGATGCTACGGTTCATGGGCCTGTAACATGTTCACTCAGGCGCGCTGGCAAGGAGTCATTCCGCGTGTGAACGGAGAATCTCAAGGTGACGGTATTGAGAAGCTTAAGAGAAGAACCGTGCTACGTGTGACGGATTCCGGGCCGCACAGACAAGTTCCGACCGAACAGTAGCATAGAATGAGGCACGGCCAAAGGCGTGGCCAGAAGGTTCAGCCATCGCATCTTTGGTGATGTCTAACCTACTATGGGACTCCTTGGTGAAGGAAGTATTGGGAACGGCCCCCCAAATTGGTGATACTTCTGCGTCTGGGATGGATGCCAAGCCAGACGATGTTCGGGTGGGAGTAAAAGGAGTTAGTGATTTGCGACCGAGATATTCTATTTGACAGAATTCGGCCCCATAGGTTGTGCGGCTGAGAGTGCTATTCTTAGAAGTAATTAGTTCTGGACAACCCATGACGATTGCAGATCTCGTCGAACACCTGATTAGCTAATACATGTTTCTCTTGCAGTCACCTTAAGCGCATTGTTATCGGCCTGATTGACGCATTTTTATGACTGGATAGTCTCCAGCTTCATCGCTGATTCGCTGTCCTTGAGTACGGAAAGACCTTTGAAATGCAGAAAGCCCAGAAGCCGAAGAACTCCGTCGGCGCACGGCCCTTCAGGAAAGCCTCATACTAAATGTTTTAGTACCTGGTACCTACGGACCTATCCGTATAAGATGCTTATCACCCGTTTGGCGTCAGAGCTCATATGCACGCAATTGAAGCGTACAAAGCAAGAGCGATTGATGCAGAATGTGTCATTTGTTTAGAGGTAGGTTCTTTCAGCTCTTTACGCGAATTCACAGCCTCACCAAGCAGAGCATTTGCGTTTGACAAAGGTCGGCAGGCCATTTTGGCTGAACATGAAGCACTTCCGTCCTCGTCGTCACTCTTAAGAGCTGGGTTTAGAAGAAGCTCTCATGTTTGACGCTAGCGTTTCGGTTGAAAGCACGGTCTTGACTTCGGCGAGAACGAGGCAAAAACTCGCTGTAACGTGGTCATCAGACCGTGCGATACCATGCTTCTGTGCATGCCGCTTGCATTCAAAGCCACTGCAGATACCATCCTGCCTAGAAGGCGAACCGACCCCCACGCTGTCCGCAAACGGGTCACGGGCAGGTAATCAGGCAAATGGACTAACATGCACACCTACATTCTGGCCCCACTTCAGGCCGGGCAAGAAGGCAACGAGGCGTCATGCGAACCAATCGTCCAACCCCGACGTCAGTCTGAAGACGGCCATGTACGAACCGATCGTGCAGATGAAATAGCAAAATCATATCATTGCTCTCCCGAAAGAATCAATTCCTGCACCATGGCAACGAGGCTGCAGGATGTCCGCAATCCTTTGTCAGCTGGGACCAATCAGAACAGATTTCTATGCTATGCTCTGCAAACGGATGACGAGAATACTAGCACATCCCTCTTACACGCGATCCCACGCCTGCCCCTCCCCCGGTCAGCTTTCCCAGTCAGCGCTGGCTTCGATTCCTTGCGGCTGACCGTACTGCAAGAGGGATTTCCACAGAAACAGAGGACGATCGGTGGAGCGGTAGGCAGTTGGAGATAAGTGTGTATTTCGATCTCCTTCCATTTCTGTTTGCATAGCGGAGTAGCCTCTGTTACGCAATTCCGATCGAATGTTTCCTGGTGTAAAGACGGCTGGTGAATCTGCTGGCGCATCCTGTTCAGTTGTCGATTCAGTAGATGTTGCATCAGAGTGGAGCACCGCCGCGTCATCTTCATCCCATAGGTCGAGCGCTCGTGCTGGCCATTGGTCGTTTATGTGCCCTGTTCTCAATACTGCTTGCTTAAGACCCATAGCTTCCCTGTAGGATGTACGAAGACAGTGCAGGAGCCAGCGATTGACACGATCATGCGGGCTTTTAAAGTTCATGAGGTAATCATTCAAGATCGAGTGGGAGTCCTGTTCCTTGTTAAAAAATAGCAATGATGATAGCTGAGGATGTGATTTGGGATCGAAGCTGAAGAGAGCAGACTCTTTCTTGTAAGGCCAGCCACCTTCAGAGCTGTCATAGAATCCATCAAGTAAATCGCGTTCAAAGACTAAATCAATGTCGCAGTCAGATGAGGTTGGATTCCAATTTTCGAAGAGCTCGTCTTCTATAGAACAGATACTGTGAGCGGGCTGCAGTTGACGGAACTTGTGGCCAGGCGTAGGTAGAACAGTGGGCCTTTCACGTCTTGTGTCGGCTGGTATTATATTAGGAGCCATGGGTATTTCTGCATCTTGGGATACTGGCAAATTACATGCTGCTTCCTTAATCTTGGCAAATACGGATGTGGTATTTGTTCCATGCTCTTGTTCAGGTTGACTCCCGCTGGTTGTTGTGGATTCATAGGATATGTGGGAATCCACGGATGACTCTTCAAAGTCGCCGAGAGCCAGGTTCGAGCCCACGTTCTGTAAGGCCGATATCATACGTCGCATAGGTTCCTCATTCGCATATTCAGCGCCTCCTAGCTGCAACTCCAGCGGCTCGTAATCATCTTCAACTGGGCCTACTGCTCTCCTTGCGTCTTCACATTCATCATACAGTTCCATAAGTCTGCCGCAGTCCCCGATTTGTCCACTGCTTCGCCAACGATACAACTCATCCATGAATCGTCGATCGCATTCCGATACTTTTAACCGTCTTGTTCTCAGGGCCGTTCGGCGCTCTTGTACCAGCACGCGCAGTCTCGCTACTGTCTCCTGTGATTGCATAATGCGCTGGAAGCGCATTCTTTGATGATCGACATCAGGCTTTGGACCTGTAAGGTCATTTTCATGCATGTCCTCTGTGGTCTCTTCGGCCACGTCCCCACCATCACTCTGCTTGCTGTGATGAGTATCGAGCACGGCTCTTGACCGGACAGGAGAAGATGGTTTATCGTGGGCTGAGTTCGTCCTTGAAACTGGTGATGAGCGAGAATCAACCATTGGTCGTTTTGAAGGATGGGTTCGTGCTGCATTTTCGGATGGTGTTTGTCGTGCTGGATGGGACGGGAGAGTCCCACTTGTGTAGAAAATTTTGTTCGGAGCAGAGGAATTGGCACTGTAGAGGCCATGCTACATGAACGGTATTAGAGGTGACAGGCAATGTGCTGTGTTACAGAACCCAACTGTTTGATTGCTCGACGACCCATTATGCATGTCTCAGTAAAAGGGCATGCGCTAAAGCCAGTAGCACAGCACTCGTTCCCTTACTCATGAGATGACGGAGACTACTATAGCCCTCGGGGCCACTCTGGGTCGGCAAAGCCATTTTACTCCGTACAGAGCCTCATTTCATGGAGCAAAAAGCCAGGATTCCTCAGAAGTTGGCACGGGTATGTGGCGTGGGGGATCCCGAGCGGATCAGCAGGTAACAGATAAGCAGCGGGCCAGCGTCTTACTCCTGTCGGGCTCAGCTCGAGAGACTGATGCCTGATGCCCGATTCCCCGGCACCTACCACATTCTTCCCAAATGCGGGTCGGGGCGCCCCTCTTCACAAGCGCCTGCCGCGCTTCACCACTTGCCAACCCTCTACTACACCCTTGATGCAGTATTGCAAACAATGGCTTTGGTGATAGTCAGTGCAGACCTGCCGATTGCAAGACCATCAAGCATGCAGCAGCGGCAAAAGAGTGGTCCAGCTGGGCTACCAGTGAGGCTCTTACGCCTAGACTCCATAGAAATGGGCTATATACGTGTCTCATCGGTTGGCGGGACTCAACATGTAGGCGCTGTGCTTTGAAGTGGTGCCATTCAGCATGGCCAGCAATAGCACCGATTGGTCCGCTTGGTATTGGGACCAAACGCAAAAAGTCCCGTATCGTTATAAGCTTAACCAAGGTGGAACTGATTGCCCATATTCCCCTATTGGCAAGCGTATTGATCTTGATTCTAGGTCAATATGTGTATGATTACGAGTATCCAGGAACGGACGCCCACACGGTACAGCAAGGTCCTGCTGGAGCCACCTCTTCTTTAGGGCCTCGTCGAGATAGTGGATTCGGTCGACAATTGAGCCCAGCTTCCTCCAGCAATTTTCAATCCACCTGGAGCCTCGATGGCCTATATAATGCCCTTCCAGGCAACCAGAATGAAGGGCGCGGAAGAGAGAGCAGACAGCAAGCAGCAGGACCGTCACAACAGGGGAGGGTTATTCGCGGCACTGAAGCTGGTCCGAGTGCTGAGATGCTTGATCCGCGTGAGTATTGAAAACTTGATAATAACTTTATATCTGAGAAAGATAGGTTATCAAAAAGTCAAGCCCGCAAGCCAGCCTAACTTTTTCGTTCGTGGTCGCGTATGTTCACGGTCCAGAAGACCATTCCAACATACTTATCTGCCACTCAGGTCTTCCAAATGCTTTGGACGGAGCCTGCTGGCTCGCTGGATCCAAATGATCCAAGGACTCGAGGATCAACTCATTTCAGCATGGTTCAGTATGGAGAGCACGCTTTTACCGAGATACGGAGATTTATTATCGTACAACCTAAAAAATGGCATAGCATCTGTGTGTAAGTTCTCTCCATTACCGAGCATTCTGCCTACATACTCATCCAGCACTTAAGTCCAATCCAAACATATAACGGTCGCGGGGTGCTAGGCCGTCATGCTGATGCCATTCACCATACCATTGCATTTACAACGGGCGAAGAGCCAATACTTTTCGAGGGAGAAACACAAATGATTAACAAGCTGCCTATTGAAATAAAGCCAGATTCAAGCAATTCCGATGCGCAGGCGTTGCTACCCGCGTCCAGGATCAATTTCTCAAAATTTTATACTGTCGAGCATAACAATAAGGTCTTAGGGGTCGGAAAGGTATCCCCGGATCATATGCATCTTCTGAAATCTTACTACGAGGGCACGAATTTTGGATTCCAATGTTCGATTTGTCAAACACGGGGCATACAAAGCGAGCTTTTCCTAGGACAGCGGTGCCAATATTGTGGCACATCATACTGATACTCCTCAACGACGAGGAGCCAACACGCCCAATACGTACCCGTTGCGTCTGCAACGATTGAACGACTTTTGGTTTCTTTCATCCGCTCTTTGAAGTCTAAATACGTGTCGTCATCAACCCGACTTTGATCACTGGCTCATGGAATTGGACGTAACGAACTACGAATCACGATTTCACGAGCATCTTTCTTTTACCCTTTTTTTCTAGTCGAGACTTATCCGAAGCTCTTATGATACGCTGATCGGCTTCCATTTTCCTTGCCTTCCTCTCCATGTTACTCCAAAGACTTTGCTCCAGTTACGATTAGTCGTGATTGGCGATTGTCGTTGATGTTGAGCAGAATGCGCCTCGTTTATGAAACCTGCGAACTTGGTGACTTTTTTTGATCTCTGTTTGTAGTTGATATACTATTTAATCCTAACGACAGCTCCAAGAAATTGTATTCAACATACAATTCTGAGCTTCAAAGTTTGCTAATGCATACGTTGGATTCGAGAAGACTCAGTCAAATTGAAGAAACTGTCGCTTGAGATACGTTCAAGATACTTCCCAGAGAAATTACACCTGAGTTCTACTATGTTACAGAAGGTAGGCAGCGTGGTAGCGTTGTAATGTAAATGGATAGAGTAGCATCCTCGAGGATCGACCGCTTTCCATGCTAGGAGAATCGCCTGCTTCGCCAGATCTTATCCATTGTCACCTTCGGTGATCTGCTGGCAAGACGCTTGAAATCCACAAATGTTCGCCAAAAGGATCTCGTTCCAAACAGCTTAAATGCCTGTCGCTCCTGGTGCCTTTTCATCTTTCCTCAAGCTCAGGAGCAGCTCTCTGAACTTAGCCTTCCCAGTACCACTAGCTCCTCCGCCTGAACCTTTACCACTCAAGTCGACCAATTTTGCAATGCGCTCCCAGCTCGTGCCACCGCTCGTCGTATCGTCCCGACTAGCAAGAAAATCCTCGGCCTCATTTTGCGTCTGCTTGATGCCCTTTTCTCGCTTGTTGTTGTAGTTCTCATAGAAATCGTCAATATTCTGTTGAGCTTCCTTGATCGTTCTTTCCCGCTTCTCAGCAGAAACTTGGTCGCGATGCTGGATTGCTAGATCTCGACGCTCACGCCATTCTCGGATAACTTCTGGTTCGGGTTCGTCTGAGAAGGTGGAATACTGAGAAGGCACTCCCGGGAGGTATGGCGCGGGTGTGCCTGTAATGGTTCCGCCTGGTGCAACTTGCTGAAAGCCTTTAGCGGCGATTGAGAGCAATGTGCCAGCTATGGCAAGAAAAAGCTTTAGTATACCTCGTTTCCGCTATCGATAGCTGGGAAACTGCTCTCGAACCCAGTCATCTCTTCTTTGCCTATTGCGGCATCGCCAGTCTCGAAAGTGCTATCGCCCCCACCTAACAAGTCGTCTTCATCGTTTTCTACTGTTGCAGTATTGTCGGCAGGGGTTGTGAATTGATCAGCATCTTCGCCTAGCGCGGCGCGTTCGCGTGAGAGAAAGTCGGATGTGTCGCCAGAGTCGTTGATGAGGTCAAGATTACCGTCACCTCGTGGTTCAGTTTGACCTTAGAACAGTCAATCATTTTTATACCAATACGGGATTGCTTATTCCTGTAAGTTAAAAGGTATCTTACCAGCATCAATGTCCTCTAAAGAAGGGAATCTATCGGCCATGGTGGAGATCGGAGGATCGTCTACTTCTGCGGAGATGACCACGGATTTGCCTGAGTGTGTAGAATGAGAACAGATTTGTCGCGGATTGGTTGAGTCACTGGAAGAGCAATAAGCAGGCGGAACAAAGGTTAGATGGAAAAGGTTCAGGGCCGCTGCTTGGGTACCTACAGCACTTGGCCGCAGAATAGCGGCCGACACCAAGGCGTTGAACTCGTGGACCTCGGGGCTTTGCACCTCCCGTTCCGTTCAAACATCGAGTTCTTAGATATACTACAGCATCCTCACAAAATCGCCGAAAATCATCATTCTGAGCTCCGTCTAGCTCCTCGAGACAAAGGCCATCGTTTGAGGCAGCTGTAAAATGGCGTTTACAGACGATGCAGTGCTCTCGAAGCTGTCTGGCTTGGTCGATACGCAAGAGAGCATTGTCACTGTCTCGCAATGGGTTCTATTTCACAGGTACAACTTGATTTCTCCTTGAGAGAGCAATTAGATGTTGAGACTAAGCTTCCTGCTTCGACCGTAGGAGACATGCAACGCGAGTTGCCCAGCTATGGATGCAGCGCCTGAATGAATCCACAACGCCCTCCAAGAGATTGAATTACCTGTATCTCGCAAATGGTGGGCATACGATCTTGGAACACAATGCTTTATAATTCTGCTAACAATCTTAATATTAGAGGTCGCACAGCAATCGAAGATTCGCAAAAAAGACGATTTCCTGCAAGCCTTTGCACCGGTGAGTTCCACGGCAGTCTGCCGCTCGAGAAGTCATTGATCGCATGCATAGATAATCGCGGATGCAACTTCAATTGCCTACAAAGGGGCTTCATTCGATATTCAACAAAAGATACGACGGGTGGTCGAGGTATGGCGGGCAAGAGCAATATTCGAAGAGCCGGTTCTTACAGGTGTCGAATCTCGCATCGACGGTAAGCAAAGCGCAGAATACGAGAACACCAGTCCCACGGGTTAATAGTCCCTAGATCTGGATAGAAATCGAGGTTCCGGAAAGAAGAATCTACTCGGTGGCCAATTGTTTGGTGGTTCAAACTCGGTTCCTTCGGAACTGAAGACTCTGTCAGAACTTCAGGGGAGCCTTACTAAGGCTGAGCTCTCTGTAAAGCCGGCGCTCGACAAAGCAACCAAAGAATATGCAAAACAAACGGATCCGAACGCAACAGCGCCAACTCCTCCCGTCCGTGCCGCTCAACTGAGCGCACTCATCAAAAGCCTCGCCGCTGCCGAAAGCCAAGTCGCAGACGTAATCAAAGCACGACATGCCACAATCGCCGAGCTAGAAAGAATCATTACTACACAAAAGACCTCATTGGCAAAGGAAGAAGATCAACGTCTCAGCCTCGAGAACCAAAAGATGGAAATAGAGAGCAAACGCCGTGAAGTAGAAGATCATATTATCCAGGGGCTCTCTGCGCAGGACATGCTCCAGACGGAAGAGCCTCGCACAGCGACAGGCGGCGATCCCACACGGCCGGCCCCTGAAACATTTACACCTCCGCCACCGGAGGCCGAGACCTTTACGCCTCCGGAGTCGAATCCTGCGCCGCCAGAGTTCACGACGACCACTGGTGCGGATTTTATCACCGAGGAACCACCAAATCACGAAGAGCCGCCACCGTCGTTGGATGCTTTTGCTCCGCCGACGTTGTTGGGTATGTCGCACCCGCGGCCGGAGAGCCAGAGTCCGCCGAATGTAAATGGTGTGAATGGCGGATATGGAGGAATCAAGAAGCGGAAACTAAATGATGAGTTTGACGCGTTTCAGACTGGGGATGCGATGGATGAGATTGATGACGATGTTGCTGAGATGCTTGAGCGGGAATGATCAAAGCAACCGAATCGGTGTGCGAGAGGTCATCCATGTAAGAAAAGAATGTAGAATATCTTGTTGACTTTTATAATACCCATGTCTTTGAATGCTTTGTTTTGAGGATCGAATGTAAAGACACACCCAATACGTCGCTTGTTCAATTGCTCAGACCGACTGAGATCATATAGAGCCATAATGTAAAGCTCATCATTTCTTTCTTGAAATGTGGCATCACATCATACCGCGCAAAGTTCGGAACGCATTTTCACATTAAACCTTTCTCGCATCGCCCATCAATCCACCGTATCCTCCAATTTGGTCCCTTCCGCCTCCTTCACCTCCCTCACCAACCTTTCGCCCTCCTGCTCTCCCTCTCCATCCCCTTCACCCGGCATCCTCCTCTCCCGCTCAATCCTCTCCACCTGCTTCTTCCCCTCCTCCGTCGTCGCATCAATCACCCCCTTCTCCAGGCTCAGCATTCCCCCCTCACCCAACTGCTCCACCACCGTCTCCGCCTCCGCCACGCTCATCCTCGCCAACGCCTTATTCACCTCCTCCAAACTCGCCTTCTCCAGCGCACGCTTCAGCTCCGGCGAGAACGAGTCGAAGATCGCGCGCGCCCCCCGCAGCGCCGCGTATTCTTCCGAGCTGGGATCCAGTTCGGCGGGCGGCTGCGTGGGCGGGACCTGGATGTGCAGCTGCGTGTCTGGGTCGACGGCGTGGAGCTGGATGGCCTCGACCTCGTTGTCGCCGTCGGCAGCGGCTCGTGCCTTTTCGGCGTTGAGTTCGGCGGCGCGGGCGCGGATGCGGGTGTAGGTCTGTTGGACGTCGTCAAGGAAGAATTTGCGGGCGTCGTGATCGACGGTCATGACGCTGATGGGGGATGAGAGTGTCAGTGTCGCGACCCGGAGAGGCTTGTCATTTGGGGTGCCAGAGAGGCACCGGAGAATTGGAGTGAGTCTCGCTTACCGTTTGAAGAACATGCGGACAGCGTCGTGGTTCGGCAATTGCCTGCAGTACTGAAGAAGCAGGGCTTGATGCACACATTGTTTACCGTATTCATCCTTGCCGTCAGATAAGGCGTTGAAAGCCTCGACCAGCAATCCATCGGTTTCATTTGGGTTCATGATTTTGGGGTGCTCAAGAATGAATCGTTGCAGTGCTGGGTAGTCGCCGAACTTGACCTTAGCAATTTGGTATCCGGCCTTCGAAGGCTTGGGATCTTCCTCGTCATATGGCTGTTCGTCTGGACCATCATCTACATCTACGCTACTGCTAGAGGACTGGCCTCCGTTTGCAGCCCTAAGAGATCCCTGGTCTGCCGCGCCAGGATTCAACAATTCGACAGAACTAGATGCGCCGGGACTTGTGATCGATTTTGCGTTCGAGGCTTTCGCATCTTTGCGTACCTGCGTCAATTAGTACGTCAAAGACTGGGATTTGACAGGTAAGTGCTCACGTGGCTGCTGTCAAAGCCAGTGTGAATGTCGTCACTGGTAATGTATCTTGATGCCTCCTTTTCTATTTTTGCCAACTCTTCAAGCAGCTTTCCCTGGAGATCCTGCACTTTGCCCCTATGCTGACCGATTTCCTGTACATATGCTTGATACCTATCCGTCTCCTTCGATTTGTCGACTTCGGTCTTCACCTGATCCACCAAAGCGGCCATCATTTTCGAGTATGATGGCTGTTCCTGCACATTTCTGTATACACCTTCGGGGCGCCCGGGAGGCGTATCTTCGCTGGAGTCTGCATTTAGGTCCATAAGAGCATTGAAAACATGCTCTTCGGTGTTCTCGGAATCGGCTTGATGAGCCTTCAGAGACGCCAGTAATTTATCGATGCGGGCAAGGAGGCCATCATTAATATTGCGTTCATATTTGAGAGTCTCGATTCTTTGCTTTCGTTCAAAGCGCTCTTGATGTATTTGGTTCTGCTTTGCACGAATGAATGAGCGTTTATCAACGTTGGGGTGGGTTTCGATGTCTGAGTCGTCGCTAAGCTCGAGAGCATCCTAAACGAAAACCTGATAAGCAACGGTACGGACCTAAAGATTGCTGAGCATGAGACATACCCATTTACTGTAGTCGAGAACCATGGCTTTTCCCGGGAGAAATGGTGGATATACACTACGAAGCTTCTTCGCGCTGTGGGGTAGCAGCTGCCTTTTCTGTCTTTCCTATGATGTATGGTGAAGCACAGGGAGCCGAAGGGAGAAGGCAGGATTAGAGTGCTTGTAAAGACCGGTGTCTCCGATTACATGCCACCAGCGCACTCAGCCCTTGGCTAAGAGGAAAAATATGGAAGCCCTGGGGCGTGAAATATATGAGACAATCGCAACGCGGGCCGAAGCGAACAGCTTCTCTGCAGATGCTACCGATGCCGTCACCTCCAATCCTTTCCAAACAAATCTTTGTTCAAGCCCCCTCTGAACGCTTACTGCTGCTGCAACGCATGCTCAACCTTTCGTGAGCATGGCTGCCTGTTCTAACTCTGCATCCTTGCGCGTCCCAAATCGATAGCTGGTGTCACGACTCACTGGCCCTGTATAGAACCTTGGGAGCCATGCGAAACTTACTGTTACGCAGTCCCAAAGTCTGGGTGAACCCTCAAGATGCGATAACGTATTCATCCATAGCTAAAAAGTCGTCTCTGCTCGTAAACACTACAACTCGATCGTCATTTGTCAGCGCGACTTCAAAATCTCGGTCGCCGCAAACACGTCTATATCACTCCGTTCCCCAATGCAAATCTCCGGCTCCCTTACGCGCGACAACTACTGGGCTCTTACCAAGGATAACCTGCAGGATAGGGGTGCTTGACAGAAGACCTCTGGCGACTTCCCAGCCCTTGGCAGAAGCAAAAGAGCAATCCAAGGGTCTTAAGCCCACCGAGGAACAATTACAGGACGAAGATGATGACGAGGCACAACAAAGCTTTGGCCGATCAGAAAAGGCCGCCCAGGCAGCTCAGGTAAATCTCAGTGCAAGACTGAGCAAAGATGGCGCCAGTGGAAGCACTGGTAGTGGGTGGGGTGAGATTTGGAGACTATTGAAGATTGCGAGACCAGAGGCCAAGAGCTTAGGCCTGGCATGCACATTTCTTCTTATTTCCTCTTCTATTTCAATGTCGATACCCTTCTCAATCGGTCGAATTCTGGATATTGCCACCCAAGCGGAGGATGGCAAGGCAGCTCTCTTCGGTCTTGACCTTAATACCTTTTACCTGGCCTTGGGGACGGTACTCGCAATAGGTGCATCTGCAAACTTTGGCCGCATTATAATACTTCGCATCGTAGGCGAGCGAATAGTAACGAGGTTACGATCCTCACTCTTCCGTCGGACTTTCGTGCAGAATGCCGAATTCTTTGACGCGAATCGTGTTGGAGATCTGATCTCACGTCTGGGCTCGGACACCATTATTGTTGGCAAGAGCATTACTCAAAACCTGTCGGATGGTCTTCGTTCACTTGTCAGTGGAGCAGCAGGCTTAACGCTAATGGCCTATGTCAGCACCAAATTGACTGGCATACTAGCCCTCATGTTTCCGCCGGTAGCAGTCGGGGCATTCTTCTATGGACGCGCAATTCGAAATCTCAGTCGCCGCATACAGAAGAACCTTGGTACTCTAACAAAAATCGCGGAAGAACGCTTAGGAAGCGTGCGCACTTCGCAAGCCTTTGCTGGCGAACTACAGGAGGTGCATCGATATAATGGCCAAGTCCGCCGGATATTTGACCTGGGCAAGCGAGAAGCGTACATCAGCGCAACATTCTTCAGCTTGTCTGGCATGGCAGGCAATTTCACCATACTCGCCCTTTTGTATGTCGGTGGAGGAATGGTGAAATCTGGGGCCATAACCATTGGCGAGCTTTCATCCTTTCTCATGTATACTGCCTACGCCGGAAGCAGTTTATTCGGCTTATCTGGTTTCTACTCTGAACTGATGAAGGGCGTTGGTGCTGCCAGCAGACTTTTTGAACTGCAGGACCGCAAGCCCACCATCTCTCCCACAGTGGGCGGGGCCGTTAGATCTGCACGAGGTCCAATCGAGTTCAAGAACGTCAGTTTCAGCTACCCTACAAGACCTGCGGTAAAGATTTTTGAAGACCTGAGCTTCGAAATCGAGCAAGGTACTAACGTTGCCATCGTCGCACCCAGCGGCGCAGGCAAGAGTACGGTAGCAAGTTTGTTGCTAAGATTTTACACGCCTACAACCGGCTCAATCACAATCAACGGGAGAGATATAACTGGTATGAATGCCAAGCATCTGAGACGCAAGATAGGTTATGTCGGACAGGAGCCAGTTCTGTTCTCTGGTACGATCGCAGAAAACATCGCTTATGGCCGACCGTTGGCGACCAGATCTGAAATCGTTGCTGCTGCTCGGAAGGCCAACTGCCAATTCATCAGTGATTTTCCAGATGGCCTCGAGACTTCTGTCGGCGCTCGCGGCACCCAATTATCAGGTGGTCAAAAGCAGCGCATCGCCATTGCACGTGCACTTCTCAAAAATCCAGATATCTTGATTCTCGACGAAGCCACCTCTGCTTTGGATGCGGAGTCAGAAACTCTGGTCAACCAGGCCCTGGCAACACTTTTACGCGGCAACAATACGACCATCAGCATCGCCCACCGCTTGAGCACAATTCAGCGAAGCGATCACATCATCGTGATTGGCAACAATGGAAAAGTGGCCGAGACCGGGACATATGAGGAACTAAGCCAAAAGAAGGATGGTGCATTTACAAAGCTCATGGAATGGCAAATGGGAGGTGCCTCAGGACCAAAAGAGTTTGCGAAGAAGCAAGATCCAGACCCGCAAATTTCCGAAGGCGAAGAAATCCTGCATGAGTTCGATGAAGGCTCTCCAGAGGAGTCGGAAAGCGAGAAGACAGGAGAGGAATCGGTAGAAGAAATGGGTACTAACGTACGGAAGGAAAAGGTTACGTCTCACGAAGCTGTTGCCGAATGAACGAAGGTGTCGGACACATAGACTCTGTCCAGATCTTAATGGCCGGATTGGACAACTCAAATCAAATCAGTGTCACTACAAAACTTCGAAGTTTCGATATGTGCCACCACTCAGGGTTGGATTGCGAAGTGGATGCTATAGAGTTCTATTGAAGGCTCTAGGTGCTTGCATTGTACAAAATTGCAATGCACCGTTTTCGTACTCACCTCATAGAGAGAGCATAATTGGCGTACGAGGGGTGGCAAGATGGCGGAACTCGGCGAGAAACTTCTCGCCTTTGATCTGTGACAAGCACAAACTACTGTTCATGTATATTTACCGGAAGTCACATACTTCTCTCCTATATCGACAAAAAAAAACATTAAAAATGCGCAATACACTTTTCACGTTTCATTTATTAAACTGTATTTAAGAAACTACTCCCCTTTATACGGTCCGCCCTCCGCCTTTACCGCGCCCACCTTCTCATTCTCGCCCTTCGACCGCTGACTCCAATCCGGTGCCTCATCCCTGCCCTCGTCCTCCTCCTTATCCCCCTCATCCTTCGTCTTATGCACCGTTCGGGGATCATGCTCCGCGGGACTGTACACCGTCACCACCTCCAGCGGCTTGTCGCCCGTGTTCACGAACTGGTGCTGCGTGCCCGCCGGCACGACGACCACGTCGGATGCCTTGACGTCCTGGTCCTTGCCCGCGACGGTGGCACGCGCGGTGCCGGAGGTGAAGATTAGGATCTGGTCGACGGTGTGGACTTCGTCGCCGATGTCGCCGCCGGGCGGAATCTCCATGACGACGAGCTGCGAGTAAAGGCCGGTGTGGAGGACTTTGCGGAATTCCCCGAAGGAGCGCACGCGGGAGGTGAGCTCCGGGAAGTGCACCATCTGCATGAGGTGGTTAATAGAAGGTAAACGAAATTAGTCAATGGAGTTTTTCTGCAATTGTGACAAAGCAATCCAGATGGAGTGAGGTGGAAAAGGCCGTGGAGCTCATTGGAATGGCAGCGGTAGTGACTGCAATGCATTGTGTAATGGGATAATGACCCGTACCTGGTATTTTGGTGGTGCGGACGACATGGCTGGATCTTTTCGAGAGCGGCTTGAAGTCTGGCTAAAAGGTCTAGTTGCTTTTGGAGCTTGGAATTGATGGGAGATGATTGTAGGAGCCGCAATGAAGCTTGGCACAACACGAATGGATTGAGGCGATAGACGCGATAAATTTGAGCGAGTAATGAGACGATGTGAACGAGTCGGTAGCATGGACAATCAGACGGAACTCAGCTGAAATCTAGAGCTATGCTAGATTACAGCATTCTGGCGTTTGGAATGGCATTTATTGCAAAGCAATCGAGCACTAGACCCTGACTTTTCTGAGGTTATTGACGTCATGCATGAGGAGCTTTGGGTCTTGCACCATCATCTCCACCACTTTCATCCAGTCTTGGTCCATGAGCTTTCAGTAATCGCCGCGGTCTAGATCGTAGGTCCCTGACCTCATCCATGTTGGTTTATGTATACCCAGCATCGGACTCCGCTCTCATCGTTTGCCACGGCCACGGGCATTGAAGGTCTTCAGTGGATCCATTTTCCTTCCCTGGCCTTTGGCACTGCGTCCTTTCAACTTGTTGTGCATTCTTGCCCTTTTGATCCGATTTTCACCTGTCTTGCCGAGCCCAACAAAGGCTTGGCCTTCGGACAAAATGCCTTGCTTGCTCTTGCCCGGCAACAAATAGTCGGGGACATGCTTTAGATGATGTTGGACTCGTGCTGTGCGCAATTCACCATCGTGCCGCAAGTGTTGAAGCTCTGCAGGATTTTCTTCGAAATGACGCTTCAGCTTTTCGCTTTTCAGCAACTCTTGCTGCAGCTCACGGGTTCGAGCCTCGCGTACGGCGATCCGCGTTACGGCGTGCAAGGCATCAGACATGCGGTAACGGAAACCATCCAATTTCTTCATATCGAAGTGATAGGGTTGAACACTCTGCCCTTTCTTCTCCTGCTGTCGAATAATTTTCGCAATGACTTCTTCATCGTGTTCTGTGCTTGGGCTGCTAGTAGTTTTATGCTTTCTGTATTGCTCTTTTGGGATTACAAAGGAGAGTGCCATTCCAGATTTGCCGGCTCGAGCTGTGCGGCCAATGCGGTGAGTGTACGATTTGGAGCTCACAGGCAGGTCGAAGTTCAAGACGCAGGCAACATTCTTGAAATCAATACCCCGAGCGACGCCGTACTCTTTATCTTGCTTCGAAATCTTCTGTCGTTTCTTTGAAGGGAATGGCTCGTCCTCATCCTCTGGACGCGTATCGGTGGTAGCTCGACCTTCCTGGTCTCTCTTGCTATGCTCTCCATTCTCATCCTGATTGTCATCATTGGCCATCGGCTTAGTCTCTTGATTATCCTTCACAGTAATGTCCCTGCTTTTCTCCCTCTTCTTCTTTTTGGACGATTCGTCACCAATCACCTCATGTTCGTCGCTCGCTATGATGATATCATATATGTTGCGATTGAACTCTTCCACCACATGTAATCTTGAATTTACTGGTAATTCAGAGTTCAACACGCAGCTCTTGACTGCAAATTGCTCCAGGAACAGTTTTAGTCGATAACAGCGGTCAGTATCAGCCACGAAAATGATGCATTTGCCCTTGATGAGCTTGAGTTTGAAGATGGCATAGGCCAGTAAAAACTTCTCGTCTTCTGCACAGCGAACCATGTACTGGCTTACACTAGAATTCTTTTCCTCATCGTCTAAAGCCAGTACAACAGGCTCGCTACCAAAGAGTGTCTTTAGTGTATCAATCTCCTCACCAAGCGTCGCACTCATAAAGAAGGATTGAATGCCTTTGGGCAATGCCAATGCGACCGCCCGAAGATCATGCTCATACCCATACGACAGTACTAAATCTGCTTCGTCAATGACCAAGTGTGTTAAATTATCAGCGACCAGGGACCCAGCCGTTATAAGGAGGGCAGCGCGCATGGGTGTAGCCACGATGATGTCCGGTTGCTCGGAGAGACGAGCCTTTTGGACTCGGTCATCTTCTTTACGAGTGAGATTTTCACATCGAATAAGGCCATTGCAGTAGGCAGACAGAGATACAATGACGTTCGTGACCTGTCCAGCCAACTCTTTGGTAGGGGTCAGAATTAGGCAAGCCGATTGCTTGGAGGAAGCATCGTCCGTTTTGCGCCGAAGGATTGCTTGAAGGATTGGGAGAAGGTATGCAGCGGTTTTTCCCGAACCCGTTTTTGCCCGTGCTGTGACGATTAGCACTTCTAGAGGAACTTGTAGCTGAAAGGCTCACCGAGAATATCTTTGCCTTCCAGGGCAAGTGGGATTGCTAAGGATTGGATCGGTGTTGGGGTAGCAAATTTCTCATTGGAAATTCCCTGGAGTAGTCGCGAATCCAGGCCCATGCTACCGAAATCGGAGCTTTTCTTTTGAGAGTGACCATTCTCGACTTCCCTGGGGACATCAGATTCGTCCAGCTTACGCTTCATAGTTACGTGTATGCAGAGATCAGAAAGCGTGTGAAATCAAAACTGGGCAGAAAAGTTGGGCGTCGTCAATTCCAAGGTGCGGGAAGATTGGCGGTGAAGCGGAGATGTCACGCCACATTATTGGCGCAGCACGGTGAACGTCAGGGGGTTGACAAAAGAAACCCCTCATCAAAGTCCTGGGGGAAAGATGCTTCACTCGGATTTTATTAGAAGCTATATCATTCTATCTGTGATCTGAACTATCGGGTGTGCAAATCTTCAATAAGATACAGCAAGTACATGCTCAGGGGAAGAGCGTTCTTCCTTCTTTTCAAGAATGAGAGCGAGGAGCTTCGCTCCTCAAATTTCACTAGGGGCGCCTCTAGTCCGATATTTCTGTTACTTGATGCATATCTTATCCTATCTGATGATCAGGGCAGCCCCGCAAACTTTGGTAAGCTAGGTCGTCCATGCTAACGTCCAATATTTCCAGCTCACTTTAATCTCTCGTCGATAATCCGAGGCTCTCCACCTGACCATGTCCAACTGACCCGGCCCCCAGGTTAATTTCCACAGCTAACTGCTGCTGGTGACGCGTTGTTGTCTAGAGTGCTTGGAAAGACAGCTGCTTGAGCCCCTTGGCTGGGCCTAATGCCTCATTGACGGGTATTACCGCACACCAGCACGAAAGCGTTGTGTTCGGTGACGCCGGCTGTGGTTTATCTACAGTTCGTGACGGTGTCTTGCCCTACCCTGGCAGCAAGGGCGTCCCGTGGACACGAACCATGCAATTCTTGGCGAAAGCAAAACGCGGTGTAAGGTGTCGAAGGTTAAGTCACGGAATTGCATAAGCATGTGGCTGCAAGCAAGCTGGCTTGTAATCATGCTCCGCCGGGGGCGTTGGTCCAATTGACCGCTTGGCTTCGCAGCAGCAAATAAGCCCATCCGCATGGATTACGTCAGGGCTGTGCTTCTGCAGGCCGAACATCGCAGCACAGCATCGCGCCACAGCGTCCAGACAAGCGCGAGCGTAGCGCTCTGTAAGTGTTCCGATAGCTGCTGGGTCGCGTGGAAACGCACGTCGGGCCAGCACAGGCGGGCGGGAGCCTGCCGAACAAAGAGCCGTTTGTCATGATTATGTTGCGCCCCCGTTTCCGCAGATCGGAGCGATGGTGTCATTTGCCGGCGAACACTGATTGGAACTCCTGCCTCATTCCAAAAAAAATCTCACTTGTCTGATGCGCCAGTCATCAATCCACTGCTCTGTCCATCACTGCCTTCGTCCGCACTCCCTACCTGCTGCCTCTGCCTTCAACAAGTCGTCCACTCTGTCCCTTACGCCTCTCTCCTCCTATGTTGTCCTCGCAACACGTTGTTCGTCCTCGACGACGAAGCTAACACCAGCCCGATCGTGGCAATCGTTCCATCTGATAACTAGGCCTAAGACTATATATTCACCCCAGCTCCACAACGCACCAATGCACCTCCTCCGGCACCGTTCCTCGACTTCTTCGCCTCATCCTCCCGACCGAGTTCCCTATGGTTTCAGCCATTTGCCGCCGAATAGTCTATCGCCCGCCAATGGAGTCGAGCAATCGCCACGGTCCTCTTCAGAATCGCTGGCCTGGTCCCAAAGTGCAAGCGACCCTGACGCTCCCAAGACTCCTTCGGATGTTCGGATGAGCGAGGAAATGGACACGATCAAAGACCTTCCAGCCAGCAACGTCGACCTTACCGGCAACAACAAAAAGAGGCCTCGAAGCGCCTCCACCCAGCTCATTGCCCAGACGCCTGAGGATATCAAACGGATTATAGGCGATGGCGAGACGGGCACCAAGCTCATCGAGAGATACTGCTGTGGAGGGGGATGCTGTTTCGTAGAGACAGTAACGCCAGACAGTGAAGCTCCCGATTTTGTGCCCGTTGCCATCCCAGATAACGAGGCCTTTCGAAGTCTGCAGCTCAAAGTAGGCCCGTTCGGCCTCAACACGCAACTAACCAACGTTACTCCACTGCCTCCGACATCGGTCTCCTTCGATCGCGTTCCTGCCAAGACCCAACACAATACTAAAGTCGATAGGCACCCACCCGAATTCGTCCAGCCCCACCCGCCGTACAACGTATTCGCTGCACCAGTCTATCACGCTAGAGAGCTTACAAAGCCAGGAGCTGTGAAGCGTACCTTCCATTTTGATCTTGACATCACCGACTACCCAGAAGAGGGAGGTGTCGACTTCAAAGTCGGAGGTGCCATTGGCATATGCCCTCCCAACGCACCAGAGATTGTAGACGACGTCTTCGACGTTCTTGGCGTTCCCAGGAATGTCCGAGACCGAAATGCAGTTCTGAGAACGACTGGTGGCCGATGGCCCACCATCTGGGGAGAGGAGAAGCCGCGAGAGCTTGTCACAACCCGAAGGGAGCTTCTCACGTGGTGTTCGGACGTGCAGAGCAGCCCGCCCACCAAGCCCTTGCTACGGCTTATGGCAGAACATGCTGAGGCAAAGAATGAGAAGAAGATTCTTGAATACTTATCGTCCGCTCAGGGGCAGATAGCCTTTTGCGAGTATGTTCCTCTCATCCAGTTGTGATCGAAAACTATTGACACTGCTTCCAGCCTCCGTACCGGCCCTCATATCACCCTGCCTCAGTTACTCCACGCCTTTCCTTCCTCCAAGCCTCCTCTCCCTGCCCTTCTCTCCGTGCTACCTCAACTGATGCCCCGCTTCTATTCCCTCTCCAATGATCCTCACGTCTCATCCGACCGCCGCGACCTTCCAGCCGGCCGCCGCATCATCGAAATGGCCGTCAGCATCCACGAGATGCCTGACTGGCGCGCTTCGCCCACTAACCCTACCGCCTCCATCCGCAACGGCGTCGGCTCTGGCTATCTCCTCCGCATTGCCAATGCCTTTACCGCCTCTGGTTCTACCAGCGCCCCTCCTTCGCCGATCCCTGCGGCAACCAACGCTGGCGAACCCACCTCCAACCCGCCCGCTTTCTTCAAAGCCGCCGAAGAGATTGCCCAACCCCTTCAAATCCCCATGTTTCGCGGCCTCATGGCGAATCCGCTGTCTCGCGAGTTCGTCTCTGACGGGCCGATGTTGCTGATCGGTGCGGGCGTCGGTATGGCGCCTTTCCGCGGCTTCATCCTGAACAGACTGCGCCACGCTACGTGTGCGAACAAGATCTGGCTCATCCAAGGAGTGCGTGACTCTGAGTTCGATGAAATCTATCATGGCGAGTTGGGTGAGCAAGAGGGCGAGATCAAGCGTGTAGTGCAGAGCCGGAAGGAGGAGAAGGCGGCTAGAGGAAGCAAGAAGCGGAAGTTCGTGGAGGCGCAGGCAGAAGCGAATGCGTTCGCGGATGAGCTGGATGGTTTGCCGCAGGAGGAGAGTGAAGATGAGCAGGACGTGGCAGGGGTGAGTTTGGGCCCGAAGATCCATGCCAGTTCCGCGCGATATGTACAAGACGAGGTGAGGGCGCAAGCAGATGTTGTTTGGTATGTGGTGAACAGTGTAGACGGTAGAGTTTTCGTTGTTGGTGGTAAAGGCATGGGCGACGGTGTTGAACACGCATTGATCGATGTTGCAATGTCTAAAGGTGGGTTGAACGAGCATGAAGCGAAGGAGTTTTGGGATGGGAAAAAATCAAACGGTCAGTACATTGCGGAGACTTGGTGATCTTCTTGAGATTTTGACCAAAGCATTGGCATATTGCTATTTCTCTTTTTGGCATAAGTCAACATCATCACCATTATTATTAGACGCATTGAGATCGTTCTCTGTTGTGTATCTTTTGGCATTTTTAAGTGTGGAGGAACAGGTCATCCTGGCGCCGATATGTGGTGAAAGAAAGCATTTAAATAGGTATCATTAGAATGTGTAGGGAATACCAGTATTGCTTCCTCTGTCTAATGAGATGTTTGGGATACTCCAGAACACCTATAAACGCAAGCAAGCGCATGAATCAGCCATCGGACCCGAAACTTGCGTATCATGCATATCATGGGTCCTTTTGACAGATAAAACGAGTCTATTACACAACGCCAGAGTAGTTCAAAATCCGGGCGGGTTGAGCCTCTGCGAAACTCTTGTCCACTTTGGGAGCTCTGTTAGAGATTAATCAGCATAGTCTTTGAGCGTTCTTCGAAAAAACCACTCACTGTGTATCCCCTTCCGATACTTCTTCTCCTTCCGATCAAACATCGTATACTTGTCCTTCGGCAACATCTCTCCCTCCGTCGGCATCTCCGCCTTCCACCGCTCAATCAACCTCGTCGTCTGCCCCATCTGCCGCGCCATTCTCGCTGCCACTACTCCGTCCACATCCCCACCCTCGATCCCCTCACCCTCCGCGCCCGCCACTTCCGCATTCGTCGCCAGCTGCTGTTCCTGTTCCTGCCGTTGCCGCTCCTGCTCTTTCACACCCTCCCGGAACTGCCTGACCACGCGCTTGTTCTCGAGCGCGGCGGGGGCGAGCTGGGGCCGGAGCTTGGCGAGCGCGGTGTCGAGGGTGGCGACGATCTTGTCGACGCGCTTCAGGCGCTCGCGGTGCCGGGCTTTGCGGGTGGAGGAGAGGCGCCAGGGGATTTTCCTGGGTGGTGGGTTAGTAATTGGTCGGGAATGTGGAAATTGAACTGGATTGATGTTTGCATCTGGGTTTCTTTACCATAGCAAGCCGCCCGATAGGGGCTGTGTTGACCGGAATGGTCCAAACATTGTGGATCGAAATGGTGACGCGGTTTCTGGACCGTATTTGTGAAATGAAGTCTTTGGATTGAAGACTGCAGCCAATCGGAGGCGGTAAAGACCGATAGCTTGCCGGGCGCTCGACAACTTCTCCAAACTGTCATCAACATGCTTCCTTAAGCTTTACGGAATCTGTGTGAGCGTGGTGTGCACCTTAATCGCATGACAGTTTCTATTTGATGCTTCTCTGCGGTGAGCATATGATCTAGGAATATGTCATATTACTTTGCCATCGTTGGCACCAAAGACAATCCACTTTTCGAGCATGAGTTTGGCACATCCAAGCAAGGCGGGGATGGCATTGCTCGCTTTAGGGAAGAGGCCAGACATATGAATCAATTCATCGTGCACAGCAGTCTGGACATCGTTGAAGAGGTTCAATGGGGTAGTGGGCAGATGTAAGTAAATCTTAAGGGAATGTACCTAGGCACACTTGTATGTCGACACATTACTCGATCGTCTTTACTTAATACGGCGCAAATCCTCCTGACATAGACTATATTTGATCTGTATGGCTATGACATGTTTATTCGTGGGCTAAATAACGCCAGGTATCTGAAGCACATTGATCGCTTCTACAACAATTACATCTCCTGCTTCCTCACCGGCGGCAACATCAAATTCCTCCTCCTACACAACCCCGACCCCACCGCTCCCAACACTCATGCTTCTCTCGCCACACCATCAAACCCTCCCACGACATCCGGCTCGCGCCTCTCTGCCACTACTCTGGGGACCACTCGCGCCAGCAGCTCCAGCATCGCATCCAATCCCACCTCAGCAGCAGCGGAGGAGGCGGTGCGCCAGTTTATGGTTGAAGTGTACGACGCATGGGTCAAGAACTTGATGAATCCATTTTATGCGCTGAATGCGCCGGTCAGGAGTCCGGTATTTCGGGCGAGAGTGGCGGCCGCAGCGAAGAAGTATCTGTGAAAAAGAAAAGAGAAGCACAATCGTGAATTTCACATGATGGCTGCTGATCACATGATTGCCATTTGAAGCAGGGATGGAATCCATCGACGTACAATACCTTGGGGGGGATGACTCTGGTACATACCGCCTACCAGGGCGTTGATGTCAATGATGATAAAAGCCAGCTACGCATAGCAGACGGTCCTGCGAGCTATGAATGCTTTGAGTACACTGAGGCTGGACGAGACTGATTCGCATATTCATATCGACGTCGAATTTGACGCAAAGTCCCTGCGGCCGGACGACAGAATAGTGGATCTAACGTAAGATAAAGGGGGAAGGTCGCCTACGCTATCCCTGCTACAAGTAACCTGAAAGCACCAGTACTTTGCTTGAGAGGAGATCGCGCATTCTGATTGCTCTACGAGACGCGACCAGCAAAGAGTAGCAGCCATCATGTTTGGCAACGTGGCTTTCAAGTAATTCTTGGCGCCACGGATACAGTGAGGTGAGCAAAATTTGCGAATAGACATATAAATATGAAGACCTCGTTAATAATGCTATTACGCCTCCAATGAACACTGTGGTATCTTATCATAATCCCAACTTTCAGAATGTCAATTACCGGACCCCATTGAATCGTAGAGTTTCATGATACAAATTTTTCCATCATTCGGTCCGGCCGTCAAATGTTGCGACTTTACTTCCAGCGCAGCCATCGTCGCACCTGGCATAAATTTCATTCCTTATGCTGAGCCCGTCAAGCATGCAGCCGAACCTTCTTTCAAAGACGGTTCGGGTTTTCATCCCTTTACCAACAGCTCACGAACCATCTCGTTTCTCTCCCATCAGACTGCGCACAGTGCCCCTCACGCTGAGCCCATTGAACAGCCAGTCGTTGCTATGCCGTCCACACTGTGCTACAGCCAAGGTCCCGTTAGGGCTCCCGTGTCCGCCGTAACTGCTCCCTCGGCCGTGCGATTTCCGTTGCGCCCCCGAACTGTGCTCACCCGCGGTCGGCACCGTCTTGCTACTGGACGGCCGCGATGAAAAAGCGGGCTTGGCCGGGGGCGAGGGTGACACAGGCGAGCTGGACGTTGCATGCGAGGGCGGCAGCGGAGATCTGCTGCGCGAGCGACGATTGCGCGACCGGGACCGCGACCGTGAGCGCACTGATTGGGCGAGCGCGCCGAAAAAGGAGCGTTCGGTGGGAGAGGTGGTGGATGAGATGGAAGAGGCAGGCGAGACGGGAGAGAAATACGAAGTTGGTGCTCCGGCGTAAGATGGTGGGGACAGTGGTGAGGTCGAGGAGGCGGAGACGGTGGAGCTCGCCGACGCGGTTGTGATGGTGCGCGGCGGTGGTTGAGGTGGGTAGCCTGAAGGCCGCATGATTGGGCGATAATCCGGGAAAGGTAACACGGATTAATTTGGCGCAAATGCTCGCTGGGCAAGGCACACAATAATCTGGAGGATGACGTCTCTCTGCTTGCACAGCAGTAAGGCAGGAAAAAAACGGCGTACTGGCAGACGGAGTTGAGTGAACGGGAAGCCAAGGCTGAAAGGCAGGATTCTACGTTATATGTGGCCAGGCAGCAAGATTCAACATGAGCAAGTCTCCTTCGGTGGTGGTGCCATGCTCGAAGCCTATCGGTGAGTCGCGCCTCTGAATCACGCTCCCATTCCTACGGCGGCCGCGAAAACTAGGCAGCCATCCGCCAGAGACGGGCAAAGCAGCGGGGTCGCTCGCACAAATGTCACGCCCTTCACCGCATCTTCCCACCGCGCCAGGGGCTCCCCGCTTTCGTCCCACGAGCCAGCGCACTTAGCACCGCTGCACCGGCGCAACCCAGCTCGCTCACTGGCCAGACAGCCGATAGTGAGGGGGCACGTTCTGCAATTTGGCTCGTCTGCTACTTCGTGGGGCCGGCCCGCGTGCGCCCAACGTTTCTCGACCGCTCTCGCCTTTGGGATGCTTCATTTGCCCAGCTTGGCCTGCGTTCCTGGCGGGATTCAAGCTCGTCTTCGCCCGCCTCAGGTCGGCGACTTGGAATTTTGCCAAATCGAACAATCAGTCTCGGCGTTTAAGCCTTTACATCAGTCCCGGCTGGAATGTTGATGAGGTGTAGGGCGGCCTTTGGTGGAATGGCGCAAGGATACATGATGAGAGATAAGAGATGAAATGATGGAGAGGACCAAGGCGACAAGAACAGACACTCCGCTGTCGGGTCTATGGAGCACATTACAGAGCGCGATTCCAAGCCAGACTTAGAAAACCTCAAATTGACTTCCAAGGGCGGGCAGGAAGGCAAGGCAGAAGGCAGCCTCAATCTCGATGAAAAGGGTGGGATCTTAGCAGAGCCGAAACAGAACGGAATCCAATCTCCAGAGGAGGAACGCATGTTCGAACTCCGAGTAAACGCCGATTTGAAAAAGAATGTCAGGGAGGATTCTTTCCACAGATGTTCTGGCCAAGGCGCCCCCTAGATATCGTCTGCGTTATCACAGGATTTCAATTCCTCCAGGCAATAACAGTTGGCCGGCTGTCCTGTGGATATCCGGCTCGGCCGGGTCATAAAAGCTGTTTCACACAGTCGTTGCTTTCGAAGTATTAGCTGCATCGTGGTCACGCAACATTCTTCAGAGAAAGTTGGGCACGGGAGGTGCAGCCTCATCGATCTCGAGTCAGTTCCGCAACGGCTTTTATCGCAATCAAGGCGCAACCCTATTCCAATGCCACATAGACTAAATGAACAATACCTTCCAGTATTCCAGGTGTTTGTATCTTTAACACTAGCATGTTGCATCTCGGCAATTTCCAAGCAAATTCACGGCGATGCAAACATCAAGCTTGCCCCCTTTGCCGCACGGGAAGGATGGCTTTCTTCGTAATATTGCATGAATTTGTATGACCTTCTGCAACTGTTCATCGGAATTCGCTATCACGCCCCGCAGAATTATGTAAAAACACAGTATAGTAAGCGAGAGGCGTTGAAGAAGCTTAGCCGAAGCTATGCTTTAGAGTAGTGTGACAGTACAAGAATGCAGCTTCTGTGGAATGTGCTTGCCTCCCTAAAGGTAAGTGGCTCGTGTGAGGGTGATGCTTCATACTGTTAGAGTTGTAAATTCTGTAACAGAACAACAGAATTGACAACTATCACATGCACGTGAGGAGGTTGCTTAGACCATCTAGCCAAATACTTAAACACAGTCTTCCTCTAGGTGGAACTTAGTCCTTCACAAAATTTCCAGCAGCTCGACAATCATACTTTCATCCTGTCTTATCTTATCAGCTAGGGATGTAAGCAACATGTATCTTGTCAAAGAGCAACACAAGAAGAAAAGAGAAAAACGTAGTCCTTTTTCTTTTTTCACTCTAGAAATATTATCCAGTGATGTTTTTTAGCAAGTTGCATGTTGGATACGCCCCTAGCTGCTAAGTTATTGGCCGGAAATTCCCAAACAACAGCCCATCATAGCAATGTTCCGTAATTCAAAGACGCAAGCAGTGATGATAGAGTTTCAGACAGAGGATGTCCGAAGCACGACCACCTGGGGTCCCTGCTTCAGACGTCATCTATTTGAAATTCTATCACGATTGCTGAATGTGCTTGTTCCATCAGTCATCCATTGCGACGGGTACGATGAAGGAACCAGCGGAACGGACAACCCGCCATCATTCAGCTATTCAGCCTTACGGAGCACCACGCCTGACGCCTACCTCGCATCGGGTCATGCGGATGTTGGACGGTCCGCCGATTGGGGGCTTGGATCTTCATCCTTTGGACCATTGCATCGGATCCATCTTGGCTTCTTGCCGGGACCTAATGTACTAGACTTTCTGAATCTAAAACACGTCGATTGGTACTATCTGCAAACCATCATTGCTGGTATACTCGCGTACTTGCTCTCTTCAGCCACTCTCAAAAATCTGAAGAAACTCCGTGCCGATCCCAAGCTGAATCCAATCCTGTCCCGCTGCCCCCAAAACCAACTAGCGCAGCGCCTTCATAACATGCAGCAGCTTGCTTTTGTGACCTCCTTCCCGTCTCCACACAATCCTTGGACAGGGCCCTCACGATGATTTGGGCTCGGACGATCGGATCCTTCCGCTCATGCATCCGTGGCTGCACCTCCTGCAAGTTTATTGCAGGAAATCTTGCTGCATACATCGGTTTATGCCGCATTCAAGATTGCTTGCAGCGTACGCATGAGAGCAAGGTGTCGATCGCTTTGTTAGTTGCGTACCACTTGCTGTTTTCTCCTGCATCAGGCGCGCCGGCTAACACCATTTTTCCTGGCTCGATCTTGCTCTGGCAGTTGCGCGACAAGACATGTCTTCTCCGCAGCCTTCAATTTACGGCTTACCCGTTCAGGTACGTCTCCTGTAGTGGATTGCGCATCGATGTTGGTTTTTGGGACACGAGCACCATTGCTTCCCTCAGCTATAGTGGCGCCCTTGGTTCTCGAAATCGGACTCGAATATCCGTTTACAAAATCGATTGTCTCTGCGTTATGCAGGGGTAGTGCAGAGTTCATGACGATGTTTCGCATCGCGCAAGTTCTCTAGCGAACTCACATTGACGTTTAGTTCTTCCTTTATCACTTTAATATACATGCATATTTGCTCTATACACGAATTTTCCAGTTGCGTTGCTAGGATTCAACTCCTTCCTGAAGGAAGATGGCCAGTGGGCCTCCACCAGAGCCACCAGAGCCGCCAGGCCTTGACCCAAACTTCAATGCTGCTCCACAGCTACTACGAGTAACGTATGGATTGACAAGCACTCTGACTGTTTTCGTTCTGCTACGGCTCTACACGAGAATCGCGCTGGTCAAGAAAGTTGCGCTAGACGATTACGTGCTGGTTACTGCCGGTGTGAGTATTACGTATTTTCTACTTGAACAGAACACTTATGAAGAACAAGCTTTTCAGTTGGGCTGTGGCAGCAACAATCCAAGTTTCATGCAATTATGGACTAGGCCGCCAAATGTACTTCCTGAGTCCTCAAAACATTACCGAAGCAATAAAATGGCTTCTCATTTCTCAACCTCTGGGCATACTTGTTGCTATGCTTGGCCGAACATCCTTTGCCATCACACTCTTACGGCTCGTAGGACATCTTGATCGTTGGAAAAAGGCGATCCTTCGTGGGATCATTATTGAACAGGTCCTGATCAATGCTACTTTCATCATTCTTGAATTCACGCTATGTGGCTCTCAAGTCAATGCGGTCTGGGACATGTCTTTGGCTGCAAAAGCTCATTGCCTTCCCCGAAGCGTGCAGAATGATTTTGGATTCTTTCAGAGCTGTACGAAGCACCTAGTCTCAGGCTTCGATTCAAGACATACTAACGGTGTTATCAGCTGCAAGCGTTGTGACCGATCTTGCACTGACCATCATTCCGCTATGGATGATCTGGACCGTACAGCTCAGACTCGCCATCAAGGTATCCTTAGGTTTTCTTCTTTGCCTCAGTATATTGTGCGTACAAAGTCCTATGTTGCTCAGCTTTTCAACCGGCCTTTGCTAATGCAGCCATTAGCGCCATGATCACGACTATTGTGAAAACCATAGAGATCTCGAAAGCCGATCAGAATTCTGACGTCACAGGTGAGAAATTTCCCCAAAGCCCAACTCCGCCTACCTGTGTCAATAATTCTGACACCCAAAAAGTTGCTAGCGTGACACTCTTCATTTGGGCCGAGGCGGAAGGTGTAACGGTGGTCATCGCAGCGTCGGCGGCTGCTCTTAAGCCGCTGTTCCGCAAATTAGCACCTCTGGTCACTACAAGTCATCCTGGAAAAGTATACAGAATATCGTCAAATGAAGGCAAGAAATTCCACGCCGCAAACCGGGACGTGACACCTGCAGGGCGGGCGGAAGGAAATTGGGATGTTGAACTGCTTCCGCGAACCGACTCTCCTCAATCCGACCGGATAGAGCCAAGGGGTCAAGCATCTCGATATGTGAGCTGGCATAATCATGCGAATGAAACAATCGTCCCACTTCAATCGTGGGAGAACGAGGAACCCCGAGGTCTACGAAGTCTGGAGGAGCTTCCTGCATCAGGACCAGGTCATGGTTTGGCAACTTCGAATTCTATGCCTTTGCTTGATGTTGGCCGGAGAAGGGAACCAGAGGACGTTGTATGACAGGGGAACCTCCAGCTACCAATATATTATGATGAAAAAGTAGGTCCTTTGCCGACGCGTTGGTTGATGCATTTGTACGGGCGTACGGATGGCGGTATAGCATAGCATAGGATGGTTCTGTACTTCCGTGTTTGACGATATTTGAATTGTCTCTATTTCATCCATTCGACCTGCAGTGCTTCTGGGATATCTCTCAACAGAACGTGAACATGATCCAAGCCCCTCACACTCTGCAATCTTGTCCAATTCTTGAACCACAGAACCTTTTCCAAGGCTTCATCCCTGGACAAGCTCAAATGGTTTGGACCGCCTTCTTGTGCCAATCGCTCGACAAATGTTTCGTCCACCCACTTCTCAACGATGGCTCGACCTGCTTCTGTGATCTCACCAGTCTCAGGTTTGACAGAAATGGGAGTTTTCAGCCATACCACAAGATGATATATCCCATCGGCGAGACCATACGGCCAATCATTCTTGAGTATGCAATAGTCATCTGAATCTGCGAACGGGTGCGGATTCTTGAACTGAAAGGTCGGCGCTTGGCCAGAAGTTGTCACATCGTCTGGAGAAGGTAAGGGCGTCCAATGCAAACGCTCTTGAAGAACATAGGTAGTAACACTGCCGTACGTAGCTTTGATACGTCTCAACCAGACAAGGTATTTACGGAGATCGGAAGGCTTCCGCTTGAGAGTTTCGAGGCGATTTTCTGCTGCAGGACGTCATAATTACCGAGTGGCAGTGCAGCTTGCTTGGAGTTCATATACAGATGATTTGCTTGAGATCCTCCCATGTCTGGTAATGAAATTCCTCGTCTGTCTGAGCCAGCACCTCTTTGTCGACTTCGGTGAGGAAAATCGGCGGAGGATTTGATTCAAAATCCTCTTCGCTCCCCACCATCGCTTGGGAGAAGCACAGATTACTATAAGGTGCGAAGACTATTCAATGATGCATTTTCGCCGTTGGAATGCTCTTTTTCGAACTTGACGTAGAATCTGCATGAATGCAAAAGCACCTGAGGATCTGGACCAAGATGGAGATGAGAGATCTCCGATTATCTTATCTCGGCGGATCGAGTTCCTCTTTTGGGTTTCATTTCGCCGAACTTGTGTTCCGCTTATTTTCAGCAGTACAGTAACTAAATTAATACTTCCCTTGTTGATTGAAAATCATCAAAGTCCCGCCCAGCTGGTCGCAAGTACTCGTGGCGCTGAGGACATCAGTGGACCTTCTTCAAACTTTATTTAATGCTATACATTCTTTCTGCCCACCGAAAATTTCTTCAATTACTTCCTTCAAGCTTGTTCAGCTGAAACAATGTCCAACACTGGAAAAGCAGGCTCTCTACTTGCGCCTCAATATGTCAACGGCGTGTATTTGCCCGTAGGGCTGCTTCTCGTCGGAACTGCTATCGTCAAAAAAGAATGGCTTCCATTTGCCGCCATATTGGGTGCGCTTCTGGGTGCTTGGAGGATCACGAATGACAGCCGTACGAAATTCCCAACTTCCTTTTTGATTTTCCAAATCTCATAGCACTGTTCAAAGAAACCCGCAAAGTCCTCAAGCCGGATGAGTTCCAAAACTTCGAGCTTCGTGAAAAAACGGATGTCTCCAACAATACGTCAATGTACGAACCTTCATGCTTCAGCCACTCTACACAGCCCATTATCTGATGTCTTAGCTACCGCTTTTCTCTCCCCCGCGCGACTGACATTCTTGGTCTCCCAATTGGGCAACACATCTCCGTCGCTGCCAATCTTCCCGTCACCACGTCCACCGGCACCACCGAAACCAAGGAGATCGTGCGCTCCTACACCCCCATCTCCTCTGACGAAACACCCGGCTACTTTGATCTCATGGTCAAATCTTACCCTACTGGAAACATCTCGAAGCATTTGGCATCACTTTCCGTTGGACAGACACTCAAGGTGAAGGGCCCCAAAGGCGCTATGGTGTATACTCCAAACATGGTCCGACGTTTTGGAATGATTGCAGGTGGCACTGGAATCACGCCAATGTTGCAGATAGTGAAAGCGATTGTAGGGGGTAGAAAAGGAGGGGACAAGACAGAGGTGGACCTACTGTTTGCGAATGTGAATGAAGACGACATCTTGTTGCGCGAGGATCTGGATCAACTGGCAAAAGAGGACGATAAGTTTAGAGTGCATTACGTGCTTAACAACCCGCCAGAAGGCTGGACAGGAGGGGTAGGATTCGTCACGGCAGACATGATAAAGGTAAGCGATTCTGCAGTGGTCTCCCGGATTTTGCAGGAACTCTGATTAATCGGTCAATAGGCAAAACTACCAGCTCCTGCTCAGGACATCAAGATTCTCATATGTGGCCCGCCCCCTATGGTTAGTGCGATGAAGAGAGCGACAGACTCGCTTGGCTATGCTAAGCCCAGACCTGTCAGTAAGCTGGAGGACCAGGTTTTCTGTTTCTAAAAAAAAGCGAGCACACGTAGAGATTCTTTTTTTGTTTCAACATTTGGAAAGCTATAATGCTATGTTATCGTGAAGTCTTGGCATGGACCTTGCATCGAGCATGAGGTGCTGGGGGCGCAACGGTTTTTTGTTGTGTTCAATTTGGTAAAGTTGGTAGCGCTCTCTCAACGGGACAAACGCATTGCAGCAATGAATCAACCACGATTGCTCAACGTTATTCAAGGGGACGTAGCGTGACAAAATCCAATGATACTTGCCACTCCTGTGGACAGTAATTTGTAAGGATAAACCTGTAGAGATGTAAACAAATTTAACCAATAACTTCAATGAACTCGGCGGCAGGGTGACTGATCTTCTTAGCTTTTCATCTCAATACCCTATCGCCTGTATGATGAATATGTGGGGTAGCACTGCCAAAAGAAAAAGACATGATCGTGTCAGGCCGCCGGATTATCGACATGGACGTCCCGGAGCACATCATTCGTTGTTTCTCTAGCTCGAACACTCCGAGCTTAGATTTTGTATGACACATTGTTGAGGCACGGCTCATCATGGCTGTCTTCTGGAAATTCTGTGATGATGGTAGCATTGAAGCCATTGAACTACTTGTCTTCCTGTAAAACATCCCTGCAAGCCTGCATCACGTCACAAGACGTTTGACTAGTCGGTCGTATCGTCCGGAATTGATAAACCTAATGTAGAAGGTGCGTACTAAAACCTAGTCTACTGCAGTCTTTCTGAGTCAACGTGTTCGAATTCTAGTCATTGTGCTGTTTAGCTACATGAGAGATGGATTATTTTACATCCAAGAACCTGATGAAGGGAAGGAGATCAAAGCCCTTCAGAAGGAGAGAAAGCGCCAGGCTTTACATTTCTACACCTGTACTTAGCTGAAGTCAGAGAACATGGCCACTACGGTGATCAATGAACCCTCTGGGCCACCCACGATCGACGCTCCTGTGAAGAAGCCACCACAAGGAATAAAACTTATACCAATGAACCTTGACAGCGAAGAAGAGCGCGACCTTCTTTACAATCAGCGTATCATCTGCGGTTGGGGAAAGGAGCACATTCCCAAATGGCGTAGAGCCATCGCCAAAGACGAGCGAACGATGTTCTGGATCGTTGTCCCTCTCTCCTACCGCCAGGCCGACCTCCCAACTTTCCGCCGCTCCCATGAGGTTGAGGATGAAGAGATCCTCCCCATCGGTCAGGTCGCCCTTGACACGGCCGACGATCCGCAGGGCGATCTGCCGCCGGACCCCACACTCGTTGCACCGGACGGCAGCGTCTTGAGCATCTCGACCCTCTTCGTGCTTCCGGCCTTCCAGGCCTTTGGCATTGGCGCCTGGACCATGGATGCCGTTGAGGCGCTTGCGCAGCAAGAGCCGTATGGCCGGGTCAACTGTCGTGCGGTGACGATCACGACCTTGGCGGGGCGGTATTCTGAGGGGCCCGATGACGATCCTGACGGGAAGGGAAGATGGATACGGTTCGGTCTGATACCGCCGAAGCGGAATAATATAGCGTGGTATGAAAAGAGGGGATACAAGATGTTTAAGGAGGAGATAAGGTATTGGCATGACTTGCCAAATGGCCAGAGGCTTGGATGGTGCGGAGCGTTTATGAGGAAGGAGCTGGCTGCGCCAGACGAGAAAAATTGATACGGTAGACCTACATGCTAGCTAGTACTTGAAGTGCACGCCTCGCTGCCAAGTCAACAAGCTAAGACTCGAACGTCCTCTCTAGGAAGAGCTATAATCCCCATTCTCCCAAGCAATGACCTCCGGCGATTTCACTCCGCCGGGTTCTAGTTTGGTGAAGTCGGACTCAACACCTTGTTCGATATCCGGATAAGGACCTTTTGGCGTGATAGCCTTCGGATTAACAGCTGGATGACTCTTTGTGTACTTATCAAAGACTAAGCATATGTGTTGGAATTTACTGTGGTAGACTTACGTTTTCCTTAATGTGCTTGAAGTCGGTTGTTTCCCGGAAGCTCTCATGGTTCCAGTAGAGGTTTTTGAGCCAATTGTGAATTACTGGGTAATCATGGCTATATTCGAACAACGGAAGTTAGCCAGCACCACCAAGTCGATGGCAGCAGCAAGGACAACATACCGGATCATGCCGAGGTTGCATTTGAAATGTTGCACATAAACGACGTCGAATCTTATTCTCACTTAGCTCGTACGACATGGTGGGACAGTCACAGCGAACCTGATGGCAGTGGCATAGAGCCTTATATCCAATTCTGTCATCTCTTTTCCGAGAACATAGGGGCCTCCATTCTCAGAGATGATCTTCTCGAGCTTGTTGAGCGCACCAAAGACCGG
Source organism: Bathelium albidoporum (assembly GCA_021031095.1). Lineage (NCBI taxonomy): Eukaryota > Fungi > Ascomycota > Dothideomycetes > Trypetheliales > Trypetheliaceae > Bathelium > Bathelium albidoporum. The sequence goes on from JAGFVP010000169.1 coordinate 43,978, forward strand.
TAAGACGTTCTTATCGTAGACTTCTTGCGATTCGGCGAATCCAGCTTTGTACACTCCTGTATTCAAGTCACGCTGCATCCATTCAGAAATCTGATCAATCTTCGACTGCAGCGGCGTGGGATACAGGGTTAAGCTGGCATGCGAGGGATCCAGAATATCATTGAAGCCTGTCTGCAGATTACGCAAGAGCTCAGCGCTCTCCTGCACGAGTCTTGCATCAGCTGCAGACCGGAGGAGACGCAGATGCACTTATAAATCTTCTTGACAGCTTTTTTAAGAATGGCTTACATTGTTGACAGCACTCTGCGACTTTCGGTCCCAGAGCAACGGTACGGAATATCTGCCTTGGTAATCTTTGTCGTCTCGGAAATATACTTCATGGAGATATCGGCTGCCAAAGAGTTTATCGACGGTACTCTTAGGGTACTCATCATCGATTTCTGGGAACTGCCAGCCCGGCCAGCCTTTTTCGTCGCCTTTCGGATATGGTTTCACAATTGAAAGGTCGATGATTTTGGTCAGGCCTTTGAGATGTCTGACAAGGTTTGCACGGTGAGCAAAGGGACAGAAGAGGCCTGATTAGAATTCAGTGAACGAGGGTTTCATTAGAAAGAGGTATTAGTAAACACCTATGTACATGTGATACCGCTCAGATTCAGGGGGAAACTGGCTGCTAGAACCAATCTGTCCGTGCCAGCTATCAGAAGTTCCAGGCTTGTGGATTTCTGGTGAGCTCATTGTGTCGACGGTCGATAGAGAATGCTGTAGTATTTCCTAGGCGCTGCAAAACCAATGAAACATAGATGTAGTGGAGTTTAGCAGGCCGCAAGTTTACGATTATTCAATATATCAAATATTAGTTACAAGCGCTGATGGTCCTAGATGCCGCGAATGCTTGTACAAGGACCGCGTACCTGGTGTACTTTTAAGGCAAAGGGTTTGTGCAGTTTGCACAAATAGAGCATAATATTGTCCTGCATCAGGTACAACGCTTAGGGACCTTCGATTCTACCTACAATCTATACGAACCACGCTCATTCCACCATGTCTGGCAAGTATGCCTTTACGAAAGGCCTGAAGGAGCTCCGCTTCCACCTATGTCAGACTTCTGAACACAGTGCTGCCGCCCGGTGCGTATCAATTGTAACTTGCGCTCCGTGCTAGCTAACATGCGACTTGTTTTACAGCTCCTTCTTGGTCCGCGCATACCCGACAATGAAGAACCATAACCCGCATACCCCGATAATGATCAGGGAGGCATTAGGCGTTGAGCCTAAGGTCTTTGCAAGATACGGTGTGAAGAGTCCGAGCATTGATCTCAGGTTGTGCCTAACAATTTCCAGAGTATGGCAGAGAGAAGGTGGAGCAACTGAAAGGTGCTGAACAATGAGATCGCGGAAATTTCCATTACACCCTACTGACAGACGCCCAGGTCTCGATGACAAGGAAATAGAGAACAAGGTTACGGAGTTGGTTAAGACGTCTCAATAATGTGACGCTGCCGTGGGGAATTCCTTCCAAATCTGTATATATTGTAACGAGGCGCGGGTACGATATGAGCGTTACCAAGAAAGACACGGCGGTAGTTGCCCACCCGTGGTGGTCGGGGACCATACACTTCGTGAGATAGCGAAAGCACCTGCGAAATTGAACTTTGTCCTGAGTCAAGCTTATTACATATTATGTCCGCAATCAATGGCTAGGCCCAAGGAATACTATGCAAGCGCATTCAAGCGGCCGATGAACGAGGCAGATCAGAGTTGATTCGCCACATATCTCCCTTCCTCAATTATATACATCTTGCCTGGATGGTCCTTTGAACCTGCTTCATCACATTCTTTTGGCCTCGTCAAAGTGGGCAACGGAGTTGGATACGATGGACCGGAGTTATCTCTCGAGGCTGACCTAATTACGGCCTGACATTTACGAGCCAGGTATCAGACTGTCTGCATTAAAAGAGAGATTCCTTGTTACAGGTCGCATCGGCAAACATGACGAAGTAACACTCATGGAGACTACCAAAAACACGCTGTAATTTGTCATTTTCATTTTCTTGCTTTCTTTGTCTCATGTTGTATTGTTTCCATTGTTTTATGCAGGAATACGTGTTCCAAGTCAAATGGCCTATTTTGGAACGCTAGACACATTGGTTGATTGCTGAAGCCGATGAGCGATTTTGCAGCCTCTGTCAGGTAGCGCAGACATTTCCTTATCACAGAAATAGAAGTCCGCACTGATTTTATTCAATATTGGCCTTACAATAGGCCAAAGTCTATTCTGAGGAAGATTACCCTTTGTATAATACACCTAGTATATTTTAATTTCGGGAAACGCCAATTCCTTGACCAAACAGCCGCTCTAATCACATATCATCCCAAATGTCGTGGCCACAATTATCGTTCGACAGGATGTAGAACGAGTCCGGCGTCATAGAACTCTCGGTATAAAAAGTGACGTCTTCCTCCTGGGGGTTGCAAACTCCAATTGCACTCGTCGTCGCAAGGTAACATGTGCCAGCATCGCTATTACCGCCCGGAACTGTGTATACTGAACCCCCAAAGCCGCCTTGGATAGCCTGCGCACAACAATCGTATGCAGTGGTCGCTGTGGCGGCAGTACTGAAACTGTGATCGACGGCTCCATTCGAAATGCCGTGACCATTGATGCCACCAACGAGATTGTCGGAACCGCATGCAGCGCAATAAGTTGCGACGGGTGCCACGACGGTTCTCGTCGCGGTGGCAGTCACAATTGCAGAAAAGGTTGATACTGTAGTGGTCGTTATAGTACTTGTTGTGCTGAGGGTCGTTGTTGTGCTTGCATCTACAAAGGGAGAGAGATAATTGGTCACTTCAGCGCTCAATTCCTCATATAGTTTTAGGGTACACACCGGTTTGCGTTGCTGTTGCAGTTGTAGAAATGGTCGTAGTACTCTGCGTACCAATGTTTCAGTAAACTGATTAAGCATACATTGATCAGAGATAAACATACCGAAACGATAGTGACTGGCGTTTTAGCAGTAAATGTGGCAGTCGAGGAAGCTGTTAATACAGAAGTAGATGTGGAGAAGACCACTACTAAGTCACCGCATGTCACTTTCGTGGGATACTGAGCTGGCCAAATGGCATGCTGGCCATTTTGGTGACCAAAGGTACAGGTGGCTTTCTTGCTGGAAGCCTTGACTGCTCGGGGGTGCTCGCGAATAAGATCGCGCTTTTTATTGGGAGTGGCACCTTGAGCTGCAATTTGAGAAGCCAAAGGAGTAAAGTTGGCTGAAGGTGCAATGGTGGTAGTGCCACCGCCAGTCGTTGTCGTAGTGGTAGTGGTGGTGGTGGTGGTGGTGGTGGTTACGGTGACAGAGTCTGATTCTGTTTCCGTTTCATAGAGAGTTGTTGTGGTACTGAAGGTATCTGTTACTTGAGATAGAGTCTACAAAAAGTCAGCAAAATCAAGCATCGAGTGAAATTGACCCAAGGAGCGCCAAGGAGAAAACTGACCATAGAGAGAGTTGTCGTGGTGAAGAGAGTTGTGATTGAAGTCACAGTAGATGGTGTGACTGTCGTACTCGGCGTGCTTGTGCTCTAAACGGTGGGATGGAAGGTGAGTGTAATAGCCTTGGTATGCGAGGAATGCTCGCAGGCTTAGATGGACCCATGGCTGTGAAACATTTCCCAATTGTTGTGGTTGATACCGAGGCAGATGCTAGGCCAGCGGACGCAAGTGTTAAGGGAATCGCGAACTTCATGATGGATGACCTGTGGGAAAGCCAAGATATGGAAAAGAGAAAAGTAGTATTCTGAGCCTGCAGTGGCGAGTTGATGATATGTCTACCTCCTGCAAATGTATGGATTGGAGAAGTCTTTAGAGCGTGCTTAGAATTAAAGGGCTGGCAAGAAGAACGCAAATATATACTTCGATCGATTTCATCCTCACGAATCCTGCCTCTACAGTAAATAAGATCTTACATTTACGATATACCAATTCTCACCTGCTATTGCGCCGTGCGTTGCCAGCCACGGAGGATCTCGGTCATGTCGAGCTGATCTTCAACTGCTGAAGACCAGGTCTACCAAGAGTATGACCAAATGTACAAGGTCTCTACTGTTGCGTTGGCAGCCCAGAATCAGATCTTGGCAAAGTCCACTAGACCGATAGCAAAGAAATTCCACGTTGCAGGCAGAATATGTCAGCGCAGTGCGCCTCGTCCGGTCGTCAGGAGAAACTAGATGACCTCGAACGCGGACTTTCTAGCGGGGCTTGAGTCGTGTGGGACGATGATAATGTGACAAGTCTCTCGGGCATGTGGCAAATTTTGTTATGTCTTTAAGATCTCCAAGCCGAAAAGGGATGACTGTCAAGTGCGATGTGCCGTTCAGGCTCGCTTCTGGTCCTGGCCAATGCCAGATTCGCAGGATCATCAGGGCGGTCGTCGATCTGGATGTATATCCTACCTAGCATAAGTCAAGTGCAGTTCGGTGCTCGAATTTGAGTCATTCATGCAAGGACTTCCAGTCATGCCAGGATGGGATCCAGTCGGGAACCTGTTTTAGATTGCCGGGATATCGGTAGTCAGCCAGCTTGGTAGGTCCGCCTGGAGGATTCAACAGTATCTATCCCTCATTGGCGAGTCAAGCCAGAGCCGCGCCTGGGGCCTGCGTTTTCCACGAAAACAGAAGGATTGGGGAATGGATTTCGCTTCTGAGCCGGAAGGTCTGGCTCAGGGCTGCTGCTGCTACATCCGCGCATGGCCTACTTCTGGACATCGGCTGGCTGGACATTGAAGTTGTATCTTATGTAAAGCGAACAAAAAAAATCTTGTGGAGGTAGTAAAAGCGGATGCTACATTAGATCTGACTATTGTAGCCTAGTAGGTAGGTAAAAGGGAGAGGTGAAGGTAAGCGGCAAATTCAGTGGCGCTGCAACCCAGGCACATCCAAGCCGAAGTTAAGCCGGTTGTAGTCTTTACTCTGTACAAAGATGTGATATGATGCTGACTGAGGAACCCTTTGGTAAGATGTGCGGGAGTTGGACTCAAAGGCACGCGTAAAAGTCATCAAAGCTGACTCTTACCTAGGTTGTCCAAAGCACCGCGACACCTGCACATAAAGTAGAAATAGAACTAGCGCACGGACCTTGCAATGACACAAATGACATGACTTCTTGATCAAAGTGTTCACATCATTGCTGTATCGTCAACTGCCTCAAGCAGATTACGGGACTCATTCATAGGCTTGGCTTGGAGCTACCCCTGGCTTGTACCTATTCGGTACATTTGGTTTCCAACGATTGCTGAACATATACACTTTGAATCGAGAGTCAATAACCTCGCAAGGTTTGACCGTCGTCATGTCGGGACCAGCTGCTCTGGTTGTACCGGCTCTCAAGAGGCATACAGCTACAGTGATTGTAAGCCACGGACTTGGCGACAGGTAGGAACAGAGCCTCGTATACCACAGGACGTGCGAGCTGACCGCGGTATAGCGGCGCAGGATGGTAGTTTGTACAGTTTGATTGTACGCATGAAGCGTGACTGACAAGTCTATCAGGGTCTTCTTAGCAGAAAACTGGCGGAGGAGAGGAAAATTCGAAGAGGTTTCCTTTGTCTTTCCCAACGCGCCTACAATACCGATTACAATCGTGAGCTGTGACTCTATAATGCTCTCTGCTGTTGTATACTGAGTATCTTTCAGAACATGGGGATGAGAATGCCTGGCTGGTATGACATAGTAAGATCACGAGACACCGTTCGCATTTTAACAAAACCTCTGCAAAGGAGAGAGACTCCGTACTGATCAGTCCGGGGTAGACTTCCTTTGACGACCTCAGTGTCCGTGAAGACGAGACTGGTATTCTTCGATCCCGTGACACATTGCATAGCCTCATTTCCGCAGAGGTGGACAAAGGTATCCCTTCAAACCGCATTGTTCTTGGCGGATTTTCTCAAGGCGGAGCCATGGCCCTCTTTGGCGGAGTGACATGCTCTCAGAAGTTGGGTGGCATATTCGGCCTGTCGAGTTACCTGCTGCTACAAGGCAAGCTCCGGGACCTTGTGCCGGCTGACAATCCTAATAAAGAAACACCAATCTTTATGGGTCACGGAGATGCAGACATGGTTGTCAGGCACGAGTGGGGGCAGAAGACGGCGGATAAACTCAAGGAATGGGGTTGGAATGTTGATTTTAGGACTTATCCGTAAGTATCTATTCCTTTGAATCTAATCTCTCGAAAAATTTTTGCTCAAATATGGGGACAGCAACTTGCCTCACTCGGCAGATCCCCAAGAGATTGACCATTTGGAGGCCTTTATAAAGGAAAGAGTGCCCCCTCTCGGGGACAAAGCCCAAGAAACCCTATGACTATCTTGGGAGAATAACAATGCGGTCATATTTCTGACCGTTCTCCTGGTTTTTCTGATATCTATCATCTTGACGAAGCGCCCAAGGGTGGCTAGATTTAGAGGCGTTTTTGGACATCGGTGAGATACCTATACAAGTATTCAATTTTTATCACAAGACTGTAGTTTTTGCAACGTCCATCTTTTGGATATCATGTTCCCTACCGAACTCATTATGCACTTGCAAAGAAATACACGGAGTGATCATGTGGTGGCGCGTGATCTCCACACTTCACACAACAAGTGTGTATTGCACTCAGCTCCAGGGCTCACATCTGTCATGATTGCGCATTGGGTTCTGCAGTACTAAAACTCTTAAAGCTTCCTTGCGCTTCCTTTCTTCATGCTCCTACAACTGTACCTCGAGCAACTCCCTCAAGAATCTACTCATTGATTCAGCAGTAACTCTTTAAGTACACGCACCCATGCCCAAAATGCAAGATCAAGCTACCCAAACTGACACCGCTTTGTCTACGCATAACTTCGATTCCAACTCCCTGCAACAGCTGATGCTGGCGATGCAAAAGCAAATTGAGGACCTCCAGAAAAGCATCAACAAGCGCTTTGATGTCTTGGAACGGAAATTAATCCCCGGTCCGCCTCGAGCTCCTGATGACTCCAAACATCTGGAATCTCCGCCAGATTCAGGCTCTCGTTCAATCAATGCATGTACCATTACTGCCGACAAGCTTCATGCAGATCCTTTCGTCGATGCTCCTTTGCGCAATGATGGCAATACGTCTAATGGAACTATCGGGAGACTGAAGCTTACCATGCCTAAACAAGCCACGAACTCCGAGGTCGTCGAAACTTTGAATGCGGGCGAAGGCAACAACGTAATGGCTTCACCACTTCGCGCCCGTGGTATATTGGTCAAGGATCCTATTACTACCATCAAATCCGGCGCAGAATCTTTTCGTGAACTCTATCCAAGAAAAGCCACTCAATTCGAAGAGACTATGTTGGTCGCGAATGATATCATCCATTTTACAACAAAAGACACACAATTCCTGGAACTTACCCCAGATGATCAACTTTTTGATGCTTCGAGTCATATTCGGAAGTCTGAAGACGAAGCGCCAAATGCATTGTTAGCCGTGCTTCCATTTTATCGAACGGAAACCCTCTCTAGCGACCACATGTCTAATTTGGCCAACGGTGGACCTCAACCAACTTTCTGTAATCCTCCATCAGATCCGACGATGCCACAGAATCATACAATTAGGGAGAATCATCGTCACGGCGCGTCTTATGATCCTTTCATTCATGGAAAGTCACAAAGCGAAGCAACAGACAGAACCAAAGAATCAGAGTCACCGCAACCGACAGATGCAACAATACCCCAACATCGTCCCGAGAAGGATGATCTTTGTTATGGAAAAGCGTATAATACGTTAGTCCATAATTCGGCGATCAGCAAAGCGAACGACGCTGCTGACGTGTGTATGGCAACGCAAAAAGATCCGACGCTGCCGCAAAATCGACCTGACCGGGATTGACTTCTGCTATGGACCAACTTATTATGCTCCAGTTCATAGGAACACAAAGACAAAGACTCAACATGAGCAGGAGGAGGGTCTTCGTTGACGAATCCCGGCGACTTGTACCGAAGCAGCTCAGTTGCCCATGGACCAGCCGAAGAGGTTGTTCCCTTTTTGGTCGGGACTTGCGAGAACATCTTGGATCATTTTGACGGCGATACGAAGAAGATCGGTGCTGCAGTCGAGCCCAGCGGACTTGAGAATCCACGACTTGAGTCTAGCAGTGGCAGCAGCAGGGGCCACAGTGTCTAAAAATGGTTGTCACAACTCCCTTGACGTCTGCAAGTGACTTTGATAAACCCTACTACGAAGATCAGAAAGTCAGCGGACCTGATGAGGCCAAATTGGACACTTACGCTCCGAACTCTGCGATGTCAACAACGGATCATTTTGCTTTACAGCCGTAACCTTTGATGCTACTGGAAGAAATGCGTGAGTCCACTGTCAAGGAGCTGGGAATCATTTCGCAGAATTCCAAGGTCTCTCCACTGACAACAATCCAGCAGTCATTAGCGAAGTTGTTCCATCATGGAAAGGACCTTGCTTCGAAGCTCTTCGAGGCCATTTAAACAAGCGCTGCTTTGGTCCGGATTTGGTTTGACTTTGCTATCCACAGGGTAAGCTGTTGGGTTGGTGCCGAAGATCAAACCCTGGGTGAAAGTCGAAGTCATGAAGGACGTGACCGTGAAGGATATTACGAAATTCGAGTTTCATCTGCGAGACTATATATGGATTTAGGTGATTTTACATATATCATTGGAATTAGCTCGGAACGATCATTGCTCTTGATTCCTCGGACGGTTTTAGGTAGATTGATTAAACGACAGTCTTTTGCAGACTCGCACATTGTACTCTTTCTCTGAAATTATTCGATAGCGAGAATTTATATGAGAAGAAGATTAAGTGATCAGTCAGTGACGTGGTCTGGTGATCGAGGGTATTGCAATCTGGTTTAGATACTCCGTACTTGTACTCTACCGTTGTATTCTATTGGCACACCAGAATACTTACGGCAGAACGCAGGGCTCCACTCACACAGTTCGAAGGCCAGTCCATCCTGACGCCCCAAGGCACGCGAATTCAAGGTGACATAGGATGGAACAAAAGCCAAATGACAATCGACCTCTCTGATACTATGCGTGGGAAGCCTTACGCTGCCGTCATTTACGCTTCTGGCACGTTCTCCGTCATCGCACTGCGCATTGGGCACGAACAAGCATCTTGTCACAGGCGAAGCAAGGTCTAACCTGCCATGCTTGATCAGGAGCTGCTGCAAGTGAAGATATCGGACTGCCAAGGCAATCGGTACCTATTTGCTAAACACATATTCGCTATCGCTGGAGTGGGGATGCTAGATGCCAGCAAAGCACAGGGATCGTAGCAGCAGCAGTAGGGCAATGAAAACCAAAGTGCTTGACAGGAGCCAGAATAAATGAGGCATCTTCACTAAATTTAGACTAAGCTTCCTGTGTCCTACCAGCGTCTGCCAGGTGCTATCTACAGCAAGGTATCTAGGTAGGTGGGTAGGTAGGCACTTCGGTACGGATACGAAGCACTGAGACACCCCTTCTATGCAGCCCCCAAACCCTAACAATATAGCAACTGCAGACATTACATGCGACGCCTCTGCCTTGAAACTCTGTAAGTCCCCTATCGGAATCTTCTGTTCTCGTTATGTGATTCGAGACGTCGTCAAAATCTCTCAAGAGCACGTAAAACGTTGAAAGACATCTGCACTCCGTTTGGTATAATCACTACTTTCTTGACCGCAAGTGCCTGTTACTCTCTTCATTTAAAAATCGAACACCTTCACCGTAAGACCAGTATGTCTCAAAATCCAGTCCTTGACACTATTTACAACGTCATATACCCTCAACCCGGGCCAAACCGTACTCGCGACCGCCCCCTCCGCGTCCTCGCTCTCGGCTTCTCCCGAAGCGGTACTGAATCCCTTGCTCGAGCCCTCTCTCAGCTCCAGTACGATACCGTCTATCACGGCTTCCATGTCGTAACATCAGCCCCGGACTGCGCCTTCTGGGCGCGCCTCGCGCTCGCCCGCCAGAAGCAGCAAAAGCAGCAGCAGCGCTCCTCGGCGTCCCCATCCTCAGCAACCCCAGACCCATGCTTCTCGGCCGCCAACTTCGACCGCGCCCTCGGCCACTGCGGCGCCATCACGGACGCGCCCGGCTGCTTCTTCGCGCCCGAGCTGGTGCACGCCTATCCGGACGCGCAGGTGGTGCTGAACCGGCGGCGCGACGTCGACGCGTGGTGCCGCAGCATCGAGACGAACTTCGTGCCGATCGTGCAGTCGTGGCGGAAGTGGGTGCGCAGCTGGTGGGACGTGCGAGCGTTCTGGGGTCGGCGGTGCCATGATTTGATTACAGCGCCGTGCTATGGGATTGATGGCTATCGGGCATTCAGCTTGGAGGCGGGCAGGCGCCGGTATGAGGAGCATTATAGGGAACTGGAGGAGCTGTTGCAGAGCGAGGGACGGGCATATCTAAATTGGAACGTGGAGGAAGGGTGGGGCCCATTGTGCGAGTTTTTGGGGAAGGAGGTACCAGAGGAGGAGTTTCCGAGGGGAAACGATTCGCAGGCATTCAAAGCGACGAGAGCAAAGATGATGAGGGAGACGGATAGAAAGATACCGAGGAGGGTAATGATGGCAGCTGGGATTGTAATCGCTGGTATTGCCATCTTGATTAAATTTGTCTGAACCGAGAGGTCCAAGGGGATAAGGGCTATGGGCCTTAGCTGCATCGGGATGAAGTACTTTTGAAGAGAGCATGAGCACAGGAAAAGCGTAGACACAAATCAATTAGATAATTCAGCTAAGCATGAGCTAAGTTCGGACAACTATTGTAGTAAAGGAGACATGAGCCATAACACAAGGCCTGGTTGTCATTAAATCTGGGCGGGTTCACGCGAACGCGGTCCAACTTGGAGACTTATAGAAATTGGTGTACAGCAAGGACAGGGACTGGGCGGTCCGAAGTATACTCTTGCTGGAACTGGATACCGTCTTTTGATATAGGCAACCCGGGTAGAAGCCCAACTTACATGGCTACATCCATGTTAGGAGGTATGTAGCCGTGTAGTAGCTAGGCAAGCCGTTTGGTTCGCTTCCATTCATTCTGCCATGCACCGCTACTGAGTAATTCTTAGTCGCCGAGCTCCTCCCGCTTTTGTCTCTTCCTGTGATACGACCTTATAGTTCTCAATTTTGTTGTTTTCCGAAGCCATGCAGCCTTTTGTCGAAACCTCTCGTATAGGAGACTACGCTTTGCATTATCATCCTTTGGGTGTAGAACTAGGACCGTTTTGGGATGCTTGCACTCGTGAAGCTTTGGTTTGTGGAGGTCGAACTCATTATCAAATCTTTCAGCGCAAATTTGAGAAGAGGGCGTGGTCTGTGACAATGCTTGATGAAAGTCAATATAGGAGCTGTACAGTTAGATTGAACCAGCCGTTGAGATGGCATTTCAATTCAGCGCCACAAGAGCAACCGACTAAGGTTGCATTCGGCCAGGACTGGCTTCTATCGGCGCCAAGGACGAGTGGGTTACTGTTCTGACTCTTTGAAGTACAATGAAGGATGATCGAAGCAAGCCAATTCCTGTGCGTCATCTGCGCCAGAACAGTGCCTCGTCTTCTCTAAGACTCTCAGGAAATTTGCTTGGCAATTGAGGAGACTGACGGAGCAAGGTACACATATAGATGGTAGAGACGAGAGCTCGCTGAGAGACGACAGGGCCTATGATGTGGAGGACAAAGAGTATTGGCAATCATGCAGGCGTAGATGAAGCTCGTCTCACCCTGGTTGAATGACGAAACAGGCTTGGCGTAGCATCCAGCTCAAATGCTCTCCCAGTGATGCGTCGTACACGCCGCAAGCCATCATCGACACAGTGCCATTGTCCTTGGGCCCGAGCATTGCGACGCGCAGTGTGAGCAGGCGAGGGTCAGCGGCGAGCTGGCTTTCTGTATCACTCCCCTTATCGCGGCCGGGGTGCTGGGCTCCCTCGGATGTCGGTCTAGTCGGGCTGATTAATTGGTGATCTCTGCCAGACCAATTACCATTTGTTCGATTTCTCAACACACACCCAGCTCTGCATCACCATCTTGCCTTGTCCTGCCTTTCCTCTGGTCGATCGCCTACCTGTGAGCTAGCACCGAACTCGCTGTTGACACTGCTTGCATACTATTTCTATCCAGTAACGAATCCAGTCAATATACTTCCAGGACTTTTTGATAATCTTCGGCCAGCCAATTAGGGATACGTCAGTACCTTGGCCAGCTTTCAATCCTCGAGCCAAGAAGGAAAGCTTAGAGTCGTGCTGGTTGACTTGGGTCCTAATTTTGGTGGTCGCTTTAGCTTTGGACACCCTCGGAGCGAACATGGCAGCTACAGCTGGTACGTTTGACTTATCCCGTGCTCGAGCTGCATATTTGTACTTCTTCGCGAAACTTTCTCCAGCTTCTCCATCCACTATGTTCGACTTGCTAAACGCCAAATTTGGCTGCGCAGGCTACGAGTGGACCCCGTCGCCATCCGCTAGGAATCCCACTGACATCACCTCAGGGGTCGTTCCAAACCGACCCATACGGCCCCTACCAAAACGCCGTATCCGATCTCGCCTTTCTGATGATCAAGCCAACTCTATTAATTACCCAAGCTCTCCGAGTGCCTCAACGCCGTTGTTTGGGTTTGTGCAGTCGGACCCCCCACCTCGGTTTGATCAGCATCCGCCGACTACAACTGCACAAGCTACAGCACGAGCTCGCCAGAATCACAGTTGGCCGTCTGAGGGTGCGAGTGATGAAGAGTTGGAGCGTGAACGTCAGTGGTCGAGAGAATACTCTTCAGACCCAACCTCTGGTAAGTATACGCAGGGATTGGAGGATTTTGCATTTGAACTTGCATATTGACTTGGGTGACCTTAGCTACGCGGCTACAGGCTCCTCACTCGGCTTCCTCTTCCGTTGATGGATATGAGTCCTTTGAGAACACAAATAACAAAAAGAAGCGAAAAATTCCGGGCCCAGGAACTTCTGGTGGTCACTCTTCGAATCTGTCTACAGACTTGGCCAATATGGGTATAGCAAGTGGTATTGAACCAGATGGGACAGGAGGTGGCGCGGATCAATATTACGGGAGCGGCTCGTCCGCCGTATCTGTGGCAGGATCTGGAACAGGCATCTCGGGGGCTGGCAGAGGCCGTTACGGTCGGTCAGGGAAAGGGGCAAATCAGTTGCGGCCCTTGGGTGCTTCGACTACTGGACTGAACGCATTCGCGAACAAAAGCGTGAGCAGAACAAAAGCGGATATGAATGCCGTAGAAGGAAAAGGTCAGGAAGCAGCCACCAGTATGTTGACAAATTTGCTGACCCCCCTCCAAGCTGCTCAGTCTCAACCGGGTATTATATCTGCGGCAATCGCAAACGCTGCTGGGCAAGGACCTCTGACACCTGCCAAAGGGAAGGAGAATGTTAGCTTGCTTTCCCAGCAGAATGCTCAATCATCAACCCCCCAGAAGAAAGAGTTTACCTTCACTTGCGAATCAGATACATCTAATAAAATCGTCTGGCCGGGCCAGAACGGAACATTCGCTACCCAAGCAGCTGCCCCCGGCTCTTACATTCCTAATTCTCACACGAACATGCCGAAGCATCAGTCCCGTGGTGGCATAGCAACACAATCCACACAAACCCAAGCTTCGCACCAAGCAAATCCTCAACAGGCTGCAGCTGCCAACGGGCAACAGGCACCGCACCCGGAGCCTGCAAGACCTCGCCGTTCTGCAAGTAAAGAGTATGCACTCCAAGCTCGCCAGCGGCAGCAGCGACAACAGTATAACAATTGGCTCAATCAAACGAAGCGCGAGGATATCTGGGTTTGCGAATTTTGCGAGTACGAAAGCATTTTCGGCCAAGCTCCCAAGGCATTGATCCGCCAATATGAAGCGAGGGATCGCGCAGCTCGGAAGCAGGAGGAAGAGAGGAAGAGGCTTCTCGAGAAGGCAAAAATGAAGGGTCGCAAAGGGAAGAAGAGTGGAAAGAATGCTAAGAACGCCGCGGCGAACCAGCAGGCTCAGTCGAACTCTCAGCGGTATGAAGAGCCCCTTGATGACATTCCTCTTCCGGAAGGTCAGCAAGGGGAAGATTACTATGATGATGAGTTTGACGATGAGCCACTGGCTCCTGCTCTGCCTTCTACTGCTCGTGGCGGACATGCTAATAGCGGTGATCCAACAGTGCCGAGACCCGAACAGCCGCCTGGGAGGTGATATTCGGTTATTGGAACGAGGTCTTCCGCACTATTGTCCAATGGCAGTCATCACAAAATCTTTAAAAGATGGTCTCAAAAGGTTCCAAGATCGTACTGCTTCCCTGGTGATCAGAACCGTTATTGTCTTCTTGAAGAGCTAGCTCGAGAGCTTTGTGAAGTACTACCTCCATCTGCACTCCATTATCGATACGTTGATAAAGCAGTAATTCAGCATTGTCAATCTCTACTCTTACAGTCAATAGGTAGTTACAGCTTAGCTACCAAGTATCAAAGGCATTAGAAACAGGCCCCTGTTGAGAGCTGTCATAGCTTAGCTTCCAAAGTCAGCTGTCACTCACTGTCCTTTGATTCTTTGAGCCTCGTTCTATCAAAAGCTTACAACAAAGAAATCTTACAAGGCTGCAACGATCCCATTGTGTGGTGGACATCTTGTGTTGTGCGGATGTCCTGGAGTCACTTCTTTGTTCGAGCTGCTTTGTTCACATGATGCTGCTGGTAGATTAAAATGGGTTGACTACTTACATTTCAATTTTCTTTCCCCATTCGTCGCAGTTTCTAAAATAACCGCTTTCGTCCTGATAACCAACTTCCGGACGAGTTTTTTTAATTCTAGAAACTGAACAGGCCGGACATTGATTATCAACTGTCCGTTCCGACGGATCAACTACTACAGAAATGTCGTCTTTTTACTCGTTTGTCTCCCACAAAGGTAGTGAAGAGGGTGAACTAAGCCTCGCACAACAAGCGGGATTTCAGGCTATGCATGATGAGCAGGTCTCTCGTGCGTTTAATGATGGTGCAGCCTATGCCCTGGTTCGTGTTTTCGAGTGTGGTTGCTACTACATCGACCACCATGCTTACCAAAGCTCCAATCCTGGGCGTAAAGCTGACCCATTTTCTACGTTTACCTCGGTTCACGACTTTCTCCGCGGCCCCTGTTTCAAGGGCAGATGCGCGGATTTCGACTGTCCGACCTGGTGGTACACTGATGAAGGCAAGGGTAAGTATGGTACCAAAGATAGCGAAGACAGTAACGAACTCCTAGGTGAAACTGAGATATGGGAAGCGAGAGTTGCAGAGCTCATTGCTACCTACCGGACGCTGTTAAATCCGGTCAAAGAGCAGCTTCACGACATTACTTATGCGCGTCAGCTCGAAAAGATGGCTTGGCTACTCATATGCCCACCAATGTGGGATCAGCAGATGCTTGTTGAGTGGTGTCCGGAGATCAGCGACGTGAAAGAGTGGCGGACACGGGCTGCGGACATGGCTGCTACAGGTGCGCCACGTGAATGGTATGAATTCTGCATAGACGCCGCCTGGGAGTCCATGAAGGCCGTTCGTTCTAAGGTTCGTTCAGAACTTGAGGAAGTGGTGCAAGAGCTGCAGAGACGTAATGACCACGTAGCTGAGCACTTTGGCACCCCTCGAGATCTAATCCTGCCACCAACACCTGACTCTCCGGCATCTCCTGGAACAGTCCCAACGTTCCCCTTGTCTGAAGTTCATGCTCCAGACTTGAACTCAGCAGCCTCTCAGAATGAGGCGTTGGTCCGCAGCGAAGTTATGGGTATGCCTGTTTCAAAGTCCGAGGTCGCTCTTAAGCACATCACGTCTTCCATTCAGGACTTTCCGGCATATGCAGAGTCTCCGACTGTTGCTGGAGCCCCGAATACCTCCGACGTTGACTACTTCAATCTACCAGGACTGACTTCAACTCCTCTTTTTGACAGTCCAACCTATAATCCATTCTTGGACACTGAGTCGCCCAGGGAAATTTCGCGAGAGGTCTCTATTCTGCAACCGACAACACACAGCTTTGTGTCAGTTCCTACGCCAAGACAGTGGCGCAAAGTATTTCCGGACACGGTGACTGGAGCAGAGCCCGAAGCGGGTAATGCAGGATCAACACGATTGAGCCCTCCTCAAATGACAGCTTCAACTAGACGTCCACACGTTCGTCTGCCGTCTCCAGCTCTAGCTGCACTTTACGACGCCTTTGCGAGCACTGGCTCTATCTCTTCATGGGATACAACCTCTGTGAGATCCCGGGAGGCAAGTATCGAAACACAGTTCAGAACTGTTGACGCTCATGACGACGGACAAACTGTAGGCAACCGAGAATCTGCTTTTGAGGCCGACTCTTTGAAGCTTTATGCCGCTGTCTCGTCTTTCGACTCTGTCGTCCTGTCGAATTCCAAGGAACTAGAGGACTCCTCTTCGATCTTAGAGCCTAGGCCAGCGACACTTCCGAAGTCGTTGGATGAGAGAATCGCGAGCCTTTCCGACCGAAGCCAAGAAGAGGACACTCAAGGCGAATCAGAAGGTAATGTGGCGCCGAGGCGCGCTCTGAAACTTTCACGCGCAAGCCTCCCGCCAGCCCTCAAAGGAATCCCGAGCTACGCCGACCTCAGAGAACTCACTGGAGTACGTGTAGACAAGGTGACTGCGTCCGAGGATTATGAAAGCTTGAACGACATGAAGTCCGCGTCTTCGGTTTCAACCCGAATCGTCACTACTACTTTCCTCATATATTCGGTACACGGCATGAGTGCTATAGATGCTGAGTACGGAACGGGGTACGCCACAAGTACACTTGGCCCATTCTCGAGCTCCCCAATCTCGCGTCCGCCTCCAAGTAGTGCTATTGATGGTGGTAGCTCGATGCATTCAGCGTACATTGATGCGTTGCCTGAGATAGCTGTGGATGACTATGACGCTTCGGTCATGGATTTAGAACAGCCACCCATCAATCCCGCTGCATCTTCTTGTTCGACCACTCTTTCAATGACCAAGAAATCCATTGGTAAGAGTAACGTCTTTGACAGAAACAGTAGCCTGAAGGCCCGAGCTAGACCAGTAAGCTGGATCCAGGGTCTTCGCAACTTGAAGCCATGGCGTTTGTTTCAGCGTCACCATAGCAGCGCTAGCAAAGGTAACAACAACGGCCGAACCAAGCTGATCAAGAAAAGCAGATAGAACGCGAGTTCTGGCGGAGATGTTACCAGTCGGACAAGACTGGTTTAGGGAAGAGGTGAGTGAGGTGCTCCAGGCTGACCAAATGAGAACAAAGGTCCACAAGGTAAGTGCTGTCGACTGGAGTTCTTTTAAGGTTGGTATAAGTCTTCTTTGTTTCGCGGCTTTTTGCTTGGAAGAAAGAAAGGTTTACGAAAGTAATATTTTAGCGTTCGCGGGATTGGATGATCAGGAGGCGCTTTGCACGTTCACTAAATTGGTATATGGAGTAGCCGTCTCTTGGCGTAGGATGGAGTTTGGGGTCTGGGCAATCTTTTGGCGTTGGCTGGCGTTTGGGTTTTGGGAACAAAACAAGGTAAGTACTTTGCGCTAGTGTGAAGATTGCCTGGTAAATATCTTAACGCCCTGATATATAAAGATATATATATCGGTAAAGCAGAGGCATCATTTTTAAAGTGATGTTTTCAAGACTCTTCGTAAAGCCAAAAGCTAAGAAAAACGGTGTTCCTTTGGTATATCACCCATAAACCTGTCCGTATGCTCCAGCACTCTGGACTCCAAACGGTAGATCCCCGTCTCTTTCAGAAACACTATATTTACTTTGTCCTATCGGGCAAACTGTGCAATGTCATGTGTCAGCCTAATGCAGCCAAGCATATGCTGGCCTCTCTGAAGCATTTGCCTATACCAAGGGAAGACAAACCTACTTCGATCCTTTCTCCATCTGCACCTCCAACACATCCTTCCCATTCCCCAAATCCATCATCCGAAATACCGCGGCCGCATTCTCATCTGTCACCACCGTCTCCTTTGGGAAGATCTTCGCGTCACGCCCCTCTGCCGCCCACTTGACTTTAATCTCCTTCACTGTCTCCTTTGCGTCACTTTCGTCCTTCTTTTTGTATTTGGCCATGAACTCGGCACAGTTGGGCGAGGCGGCGGCGAGGTTACTGATCTGGTTGCGTAAGTCGGACAGAGTGGTTTTATTAGAGACGATGAGGAGATCATGGCGGGAGGAGGCTTCGATGGTGAAGACGACGGGGAAGGAGAAGGACATTTTGGATGGTGAGTCGTTTGTTGTGTAGACTTGTCGAGGCGCGAAGAATAGTCGAATGGGAATTGAGCGATTACTTAGGGGAGACGCAGTCGAAAATTGGGCAGCTGCCCTTGAGCACATGAGGGCCAAGATTCAAGCCCTTGCTACGTCATATGAGCGCCAATGGTGGAGGAACTTAGTGGGGGCTGGGATGTTTCGCTAGCTACAGTAGTACAGTAACCAGGTAGTAGCTGGTGGAAGAGTCCAGGCTGACCCAAGGCCTTCAAAACATTTTCCATCTTCATAGTTCCAATCAACTCCAAAAATAGGGTGAGCGCTTGAGCATATGCGCTTCTTGTATCTGTTAATCACTTTTCCGTACGTGAAGTTTCATGCTCCCACAAAAGAAATTGTCTGGGCATCTGTGGCTAGATCCTTCGCGGGAATATTACCAGTCAACAGAGTTTTGATAGCAGACAATTTAAGATTTACGGAACTCATTCTGTATGTTGTTAAAAACGTATGTGGCCTGGATTTTAATCTTGTGCATAATACGTCTCTCGTAATGTAATATAGAGCGTACTCATATTTTGGGCGATGCCACAAAAAAACACCCTATCAGCTTGATGTCAGTGTCGCGTCTTGGGTAAAATTTCCTTTTTGATTAATCATAAAGAGCGAAGCCACTTGTATTTGCAAAGGGAAGAAAAAAGAAATGAACTGAGTATTTGTTCAGTTTTCTCCCCTACCTAGGATCGAACTAGGAATCTTCCGGTGCCATGCATGTAATAACAGCCGGACGCCTTAACCATTGGGCCATAGAGGACTGGTGAAGACATTGAAAAATGTGATTTCAAACGTATATATATTATAGCGAATTATCTATCCGCTGAGGCAAAAGTAAAAAACATCTTCGATGACCGGGAGCTTAAGGTGATGATACTTGAGTAAAGGGCTGCTCGTGTTTTATAAGATTGCCATGAGCACCCCCATCAAACACTCGAAGCAAAAATGAAAATACATTCACGGATGTAGGGAACCAGGGATCAGGTGTACGGCCTCGACACGTAACGAATCGGACAATTGAGAGGTATGCGGCAGACTGCGTCATCGGCGTGTGTAAAAGCCAAAACGAGAATAGGCCACCAAGGAGGTACTCGCTCGAGCGTGTGTGTCAAACAGTGAAAAAGTGATAAGCCGCCTACCGGAGTTTTGAAACCAACTTCCGGGTCGCGTCGCGTTCTTCAGCTGCCGCTTCGCTTCTTTGTCAAACGTACACCTCGACGTCCACCGAATACTACTGCAATCCAATCATTGATGTGTGCCTCTCCTGTTACCAGCTTCTGCCTACAATCACTGTGAAGCTGTCGAAATGGCGCGAGCCTCGGAAATGGATCGTGCTCTGGACGACATCATTGCAGACCGAGGAGAGTCGAGCGTGAGTACCGCACTTCTCGAGGTATCCGTTTCGAAGTTGTCTACTGATCCCTTGCCCAGCGCGGTGGAGGACGCAGACCACCTCGTCGTAATCGTGGTCGTGATCGTGGTCGCGATCGTGATCGCAACTACCCTCGCGATGGTGTAAAAAAGGTATGTTTTGCTCGGTCCTAACTAGGAAAGACACAACCGCCGTCACGGTTATACCAACCTGCGAGCCTACACAGGTTTCTACTCCTCATCCTCATCCTCTGTGACCGCTTTTCCTCTCAAGCGTCCTCAATGACGCCTCGATATACGTCAGTGTCTATCGGGACGTTTGGGCGTATCGTTCGTTGCCAGTTTACGAGGATGGTGGAAATGGAGTGTTTCATGAAAAAACTTGGGCTAACGTGTGACCTTCTGCTCTCTCTAATAGTTGAGTCATCGGCCAGAATCTAGTACCTTCGATAGGTTGTCAAGTTGGTGAAAGATGACCAGGCGTTGTGCTGACACAAATTAGCGAATGGCTTCACGACAAATACGTAGACGACGACATTATTACGGGCCGCCAAGGACGCCATGCTGACCGCTATTCTACTGATGAGGAGTCGTAAGCGCATCTTTATCGCTTGCGATTGCCTGTATGCTGATAGAAGCAGTCTCATCAGATCTGCCAAACTCAAGGTCGAAAACCTGCATTACGATATCACGGACGTAGAGCTTAAGGTATGTAACATTCAAGAGTGCACGCTCCGTGTTCACATGCTGTAGAACACTAACGAACATCAGGATCTCTTCGCACGTATCGGACCAGTCCAATCTCTCCGTATTCTCTTTGATCGTCACGATCGCAGCCAAGGCATCGCGTACATTACCTATACCGATATTCGTGACGCGCGCATCGCTATCAAAGACTACGACGGCGCCAACGCCCGCGGCCAGCCCATTCACGTAACAATGGTGCCCTCGGATCCACCTCCTGGTTCACGCCGAGGCTATGGCACTACTGCACCCTCTTCTCGCAGCCTCTTTGATCGCATTAGCGGACCAGACGTTCGTCGGCGCGGAACACGTAGCGCGAGTCCTATCCGTCACAGCGATGTCAGCAAGCCACCTCCCGATGGGATTGACCGCTACGTTCCCGGCCGCCGCGATGGTCGCAGCCCGCGCCCACGAGGACCTCCAAGAGACAATGCGAAGAAATCTGGTGCGAGGCGTGAAGCAAAGCCGAAGAGGGACGATCAAGGCCATGCGATGGTTCAGGGCAGACCTAGGAAGACGCAAGAGGAGCTGGATGCGGAAATGGCGGATTATTGGGGAGAAGGAAACAATGATGAAGCCGGGATGGTGTATAAGAATACTACTTATGATGAACTGGTTGAGGCTGTTGGTGCTATGCGTGGAGAGGCTGCGAAGACAGATGCGACTGCACCTGTGGAAGACGACGACATTGATATGGTTCAGTAAGAGGCGATTGGTGGCATGGTGAAAGGAGAACGGCGGAGCTACCTGTGGAATCTTCCTGACGGGTTTCCACTTTCGAGGGCATATGCGCGATTGAAGGGCCACATGAACGGCTTGTAACTGTACTGTGGGTTACAAGAGGCTACTTGATGTTTTACAGTTCGAGGATCTTCTCCTCTTTTAATGAGAAAGGATCCCCTGTTTCAGCGACCTGTTCGGCGTGTATGCTGAGTGCGAGAGTAATCGCAACTATACAGATGATGACTTGACGGCTAACCCTCCAGCCCGCATGCTGGAGCTTGAACGACATTCTCTGTCGTTCCAGACAGTGCTCAAGCGTATTGTGGTAGGTCATTCATGTGCTTTCCTCGCTAGGCCAAGCCCATAAATTTTTGGACCTTGTGCGTGTGATTTTGCAAGCTTTCCTAGAGTCTGGCTCTCTCGTCACCTCCAAAGACCGTAAGGCCCAGTGGTGAACTTCCATAGCTTGATGGTACCGTCTTCGCTTCCAGTAGCGTATATCTTGCCATCGGGAGAAAAGGCCACAGACCAGACAGGACCATGGTGTCCCTTTCCGGTTTCTTGAATCGTGGTCAGCATGCAATATTGTATACATGAGATGGCGAACTTACCAATTTCCTCGCCGGTATCTAAGTCGTGCACTCTGACCCAAGTATCGCCCGTACTGCCAGTCACAAAGCGTCTCTGCTCCATGTTCACAGCTGCACTTGCGACCTCATACTTCATATCCATCTTCTTCAATAGAGACCCAGGCTGCATGCCGTTGAAGAAATAGATCCCTTTTCCCGCGGCGACGCTTAGAACACCACCAGTTCCGTTCAACTCACAGGATCCGATCAACCCATCAACGCCATGTTCTGCCACTGACGTCCTCGACCTCAAATCCCACCATCTCACCATCTTGTCATCCGCCGCCGTCACCAGCACATTCGGATCCGCCCCCCAGACAATGCTCTTAATCGTCCCCTGATGCACTCCCTGCCCGACCTCATAATTCGCCAGATCTTCCACCTCCTGCGCATTCCCATTGGGCTGACCCCCTCCTCCCCCTCCCCCATCCACACTC